>APFE031171157.1:73457-141869 GCA_000404065.3 Pinus taeda | reverse complement strand
TGGAGTACTTGAAAGGTATGCTTTTGACAAGCAATTTAGTGGCTTTTCAGTAATATTTGTAACCTTTTCTGCATTGTGGATTCAAAAGAGATAAAGGATTTTAATAAATATGCAAGAATTGACAGGGGAAGCTCAATTACTATTAATCGTCGTTTTTCTATGCAGGAAGAAGTGGAAGCAAGGAGTTGCCGTCCAAAAGCGAAAAGCCGAGGAAGAATAACTGTTGTCCCTCCAGAGGGGAATCGGGTGCGAATAAGATCGAGTAAATCCGAGTTGAATAGCCCAGGAAAGGAAAGAGGGATACCGAGTCGGCGAACGCGAGAAAGAAAAGTGAAGGATTAACCGATTGGCGAATCCCTCAGGATATTCGATCCCGAGGGATCGCTGTTTTTACTTATCTTTGTTATCTAGATAACTCCGTCGTTACTTTTATATAAAGGAACAACGCCATTGAGCAAGAGGACTACTGTTTTTATACTTTTAAGTTTCAGAACAAAACTTTGATCATCGAGTCTCACTGAGACCTGGTTTTGTTATACATTTGTTGATGCATTAATATAAAAGACTTGGTGTTTATTCCATCTCTGCGTCTGGAGTAATCTAAGGCAGTGTACCATTGGCAGCTAAGGTCCCGGCTCTGAAGGACACTTGCTTTTGTATCATTATACTATGATTTATGTGTGGTTTGTTTATCTCTATTACTCAGTAATCTGATACATCTTTTATATGATATGCTATGCTCTGTTATGATCAACGTATGAATGATTTCTCCATGTAATGAGTCTGCACTATATAATTGGATCTATTCAGGGTTGAATTGCGTCTTTAATCAGCTATTTCTGTAACAGAGTGTTGGTATGAATGTTACTATCATTGGATCCATGTGAAATAATACTTGTTGGGACTTGAAAGTAATGTTACTCTGTTTAGAAACATAGTTGTATCATCCTTCATTCTCAGATTACTATACTAGTATAGAGCATGTATATATGGTTGATGGTTGTTGTTCTATAATTCATCAATGAATGTTGTTTCATAAAGTATATCTTATCTAGTTTGCTTGAAGAGAAAATTAGAGTGTGAATCAGTTGGTTTTAACTCGCGAGATTCAGTTCTTTCGATTGCTGTTCCATTTCCATTTTGTTGTTCCATTTTACCTTCTGCCGTTTTATTTACTTACCTTTGTTGTTTGGGTGTGAGAGAAGGTCTAAGGCTGTAGTGAGCCTCAGCAAGACGCTGCCTAGCTCCCAGACCTATGGTCCATGCTCTAATTTCCTTTTTATCAGTTTCTAGAGGGATGGGTTATTGCTTCCGTACCCTTGAATGATCAACTGTCTTGTGTGATTCTATCTTTTGGGTTAGCTTAGCTATAGCTTAGCATCTGTTTTCTTCTGTATCTTTTGAACACTATACTACTAAGCATTACTCGGACAAATAGCCTCGGATTGAGTTACTCTTTGCAATAACAAAATGTTCCCGGATTGATTTATTAATGTGGAATAATTAGAGGTGTGAGAGACCCTAGTTATAGCTCTACACAACTCTTCATCTAAATCTGATGTGCGGGAACTTTTTTGGTTCCATGCAATACATCCATCTGTTGTCAAATTCACCCAGTCTCAATCTTGCGCTGTGATCTTATAAATCTGGTCCAAATCATCATCTCTTTCATAATCGCGGATCAGTTCAGTATAACACAACCCTTCTGCAGTGTCAAGGGGAACTACTACATGGAGCGATTTATTATCAAATGTCATATTTCACTTCTTCATATTGATCAACCCATTCATGTCAGTAGCCCAGTCAAAATCAAGGAGCACAAGGTAGGGTTTTCTTTCATCCACAATCTCTATCACTTCAAAGTCAACCAATGTGTTCGTGCCTTCAATATCCATCGTTACTCACTAAATTTTTCCCGTGGGGATGATCCTTTGTTGATTCGCCATCCTTAACTAAATCAGAGACCACTGCAGTGCGAGTCTCCCCATTCACTCCCACGTTTCTTTAGGTAGAACATTCACATTGGATCCTAGGTACAAGATAACTTGGTCCATTTCATATTCTCCTATCTATGAGGTGAGTCTTATCTCACACCCCATTCTTTCCCTATGCTTACTAATCCTTCTGACTATGCGTGGTTCAACAGGAGCTTTTTCTTTTCTGGCACACCTATTTATCAACTCCTGTAACCCCTTTACAACCTTTCTATCACGAAAAAGCTTCATGCAAGTTTCCAAGAAAGTAGTAAGCATAGAAGGATCCATTCTTCATTTGTATTATCTTGGCTTCCTGAGGTAGAGGCCTCAGTGAAGCTTTTCTTCCCTTCCATAAATGTTTTTTGTGCATGCTCCAGATCAAACTCGACTTCTTTTTTTGGAGCTTTGTCGACCCACCTACTTTCTTCAAACTACTTTCCCTTATATTTGCTAGTTGTAACTCCACTTCACAATACGATATTCATATTAGGATCCTCTTTGTGAGGGTCAACCCTCATCATCTGCAGGTTCTGAGTTGGTTACAAAGATTACACCCCTTTCTCACATATCTTTCCTAATAGTATAGGGAAACCTTTAGTCACATGATAAAAATATGTACGATATCAACATTACGAATGCGTCAGATTCATGCATTCTCCCGTCTAGTGTCCCAGTCCTCCACAATTATAGCAAATCACTTATCCCTGACCTTTGCCAGGTCATCCTCCATATTCGGCCCTGTCCATGCCCTTGATATCCTCCTCGCACTCCTCCAGTGCCCTAATTAGGAGGCCAAGTTTCCGCTTGAAGTCTATATGTGGGTGTTCTATCAATCATTAACTCATAGCTATGGCAACTGCACTCATCATGACCCACCAATTGGCAGAAGTTGCAAAAGAGTTGTTGGCGTGTGTGTACAAATTTCTGTAGCAAATAAAAATTATTAGTCACATGGTTTTTAGTGATCTGACAGATAGCATAACATAATACGAGCCCTGTACATGGCCATGCTTGAGCCTCCCGCCTTAGAGGCATTGGTCTTTCTGCTACAACATAATTCGCGAAGACTAGGTAGTGATCTTTGTCATGCCCCTAACTTTTGCACTTCAGGCACCAAACTTCTTTGCATGCTTATAGTCGAATTGTTCTATCGTTCTTCAGATTTTGCAATTCTAGGAAGATATTCAACAAATGCACATGAATTTGCTAAACCCCTAGATTTGGATCTTGCATAGGCATTTCATGCATTCTCATCACAATATCCAAAGCCTCTGAATGGGTCCCAATCTTCTGTTGTGATAATGTAACCCTTAGGTGAGGGAGGAGCAAAGCCACAAACCATTCGTTGTGCTGCACATATGTCAAATTCATGTTGGCTTCACTGATCATACACTTCAATCTCTGATCCAGATCCTAGGGTGCCTCACGAGGCTTCATCATGATCTTTTTGAATCCCACAATTGATTGTGCTTTAGACTTAGTTCTACTGAATTCCTTATTCAACACAGTCTGAACATCTACCAAGACAGATGTGGGGTTATCAGTGGAATACTTAATGTACCATGTTAGCATACGTTTCTACAAAGCACTAACCAATGTGGCCTTCTTCATTTGATCATTTGTGATACCATGAGCTTCCCACATAGCCTTCACGATGACCCAAAACTTGTCCAAATCCTCATTTCCCAAGCCTTTGAACACAGGTAGCTTTATTGAATTCGCCATACTAAATGGTGGTGGGGGTAGCAGTATTGTGGGCGAGGGTGTAAGCGGTGGAGGTGGATATGGAGGTGGTGTGGGTGGATCAGGTATTCAAGGTAACCCCTATCTTATCAACTGAACAACGCTCTATGGAAAGGCTTGTGTTTCTTCCTTTGCATCACTCAGATGAGGTTCAATCATCAGGCTATATTCAGGGCTTGTTTTCCCTCTGTTCCTAAAAGCCCTCCCACTTCGCATAGCCCCAAACATCAAGGTAACTGCATAAATCGCTTTTCACACAATAAAATCTTAACCCAAGTATTTAAATACTTTCCTTACAATCCCTTGAAGAAGCATTGCTCTACTTTGTTGTAATTGACCAAAGAATCGACAGCGAATTCTATCACAAATCCTCCTATGATACGATAAACAAAATGATCGAAAGTGTGTATGATCTTATCTTCAAAGGCTTCTAATCTCTGCACCAACTTTGGGGTCCAGACAATCAGACCATCAAGAATCCACCTTCCTTAGTCATCTACCAACTTCACGATCCACTCGTATAATTCAATTGGGAAGGAACAGAAGAAGATTTCGTGTATCTATGAGTACATATATCTATCCAACCACTGTTATTTTGTGAATCATGATTCATGTTTTCTTGTGCCACGAATTTGTGGATCTTTCTATCCAACGAGTCTTCAATCTCTTTCTTAGTTGGATTCCAATGATGCGACTTCATACATCTCTCATGCAGATCTTAGTCCTAGCAATAGAACCATTTGTTTGCTTCATGGGCCCTGACCCAGATTCAACATTAATTAGCCAAGAAAATCCATACAGTACTGTCCCTTTAGGCATTAATCTGTGGAGCGTGGACTGAAGTCTCACCCAAAGCGGTATGGGGGGATATAGGAACCAAGATTTTGCACCCGGCAATGGTTGTGATGTCATTTTATACCCTAATTCTTCCTTCATGTAGATCAATAAGACCTTTAGGGCTTGTCAATATACTTTCCTTAATCATGCTCTAGACCTCCATAAAGTTCTACGATTTCCCTTCGCGTACCCTAAATAGGTAAATTAGGCACTTATGTGCCCCTGTAACTATTCTTACTTCGATATTTCCTCATACTAGTTTACATATTGGACAACCTTAACATGTATTATGATTATCTTTGCGTAAACAAATATTCCTACTTGTATTCGTACAACAAAGAGAAACATATATATTTGCGCATCAATACATTAATAAATCATAAACTCGGTATTCAACACAACATAATTGCATACATTTATAACAAAAGTAAAATAGCTCATACACATGTAATTCCAGATTAACTCTCTTTATTGATAACTCAGGTGTTCAATATAGACTCTAACTACGCTACACACACAACAATAGGGGTCCGTGCACTCAGCTGCGGACTTCTACCCTAGGTCTCAACTCACTCAGTTGTAGAGCCTCTTCCCTATGCTAAGACTCTTTCTCATAGCTCTCATAGACCCATTACAAACTCTATGATCCACTTCCTTACTTAGAACTAGTAAAAGAATCTTCTAGGACTTCTTTTTATACAATCCCATGGTCCGTAGACCATGGGTACATCTTCTAAATATGACATGATTTACACAAAAGAAGGGCAGAAACCCTTAATGATTCTTTATATTTTCGCGCTCCGCAACCACAAAATGCAGAGACTTTACATTGTTTTATACCAAATTTGGGCTTTCTACCCCAAAAATTGGGCTTTTAACTTAAAATTGACTCTAGGGGAACCCATTCCTAACACATGTAGGCCATGATTTCCATGGTTGTGATATTGTAGCAGCTTCTCCATCTATTTGATATGCTAGTTCCATCCTAGATAAGGAATAGTGACTATCTATGGGTTGCTCCTTTTAGTAATGAGGGAAAAAAAATCATCAAATTCTACCTGATTTTTCTCAACTAGAAAAACATGCAATTGTGAATTTAGAGAGCTGATAAAATCATATTTAAAATTTTCAAATAAAACATTGTTTTCATCTCTTATGTCTCTTGTTCTTGTAGTAGATTTGGAAAAGAAAGAAGCTTTTCTAGAATTCTTACCAGCCTTGGAGGTTCCTCTTCAGTATCTTATGCATAATTCACAAACATCATCATGTGATAACTCAAAAAAATCACCTTTTCCCATTATATTTAAGAGTTCTAAAAATTTAGCTTTGATTCCTTTAAGGAGTGTTTTTAAGATCCTTTTTTCCAAATATTTATGCTTTGATTTTTGAGAGTTGTATTTAAATCGCTGTACATAGTCCTCCAAGCTTTCATATTTCCCTTATATCATACTAAAAATATCTTCACCGACCTTACAATAGTCTTGGTACTTCTTCAAGAATACATTCTTCATGTCCTCCCATATTTGGATGTACTTCCCACCAAGGCTCAAGAACCATCAGAGAGCATCTCCTTTTAGAGTATGAGGAAACACTTTCAACCTTTGATCATTAGTACAATAATCATATCCTCTACAAACTACTTCAAACTCAAATACGAATGTATCTGGATCTTCATTTGCCAAACCATGAAAATTTGGTAAAGAAGATGGGGAAATTATGTGCATTTGTGTCACTCCTCCTAGATCTTTTATAGGGAATTCAAAAGTAGCAATGTCAGTGATTTCTTACCATAATAGAATATGTTCTTCATTTGTTTCTTTGAGGCTCCTCCTTAAAATTTTCCTCTCAATTGGTTAGTGGAATGGGTGGTTCTTACATCGCCACTTGAGTGGAATTATAAGATTTTATTTTTAAATTCTACCTCTAAAATTCCTACTTTTATCAGTGCATGCTATATGACATAATCCTGACTACTAAGGATAGACCCAACACTGGTTCCCCAAGATGTGCATGTAGGTTCTCACCTTCCATCTTCAATATCCACCTCTCATGAAGTCATGTATACATCTACAACCAGATATTAGTTTGGTAGTGAAACTTGACTGCCTAGCCAGCAATGATGCCAAAATGTTGGGTAAAATTAAAGCTTAATAAATAAATAAAATTACTAATCACCTAGATATTAATTACCAACCCAAGGAGCATCTTTTTATTTCAAGGCAATCAGAAAAATATATGCATAACGATACCAATAGCTAATACTGGTTCTATATGATTGTGTTCTATACTATCAAGCTCATTCAACAATAAATAAAATATAATACTTGAATAATAAAACAAAAATTAAAAAGAAGAAAGTAAATTACATAAAAAACAATTATGTTATTCACACAACTTGAATCATTGCTAAATTAAACCACACACTACTAAATTGGGAATTTAAGCTATTGCACTCAACATAATTCAAATGCTAATCTAGAGGAACAAATCAAATGAAATCTAGAAGTTACAGGAAATAACAAATCTCGAAAATGCAACAACCTAACAAATTACTTGATTAAAATGCATATTTACTTTAAAGAACAATGATTGAAATTCAAAGAAACAAACACACAACTAAAATATTGTAGATGTTCAAGGTAGCACCTCATCTAAGATAGTGGGCCCAAATGCCCAAGACATGGTTCTGCCTTGAGAAATAACTCAAATCAGATTACAAATAATAGGTGTAGAACTCAATGGATAACTTCCTTCATTAAAATATATGAGACAAATAATTACATGATAATGAAGTTCTTATCTTTGCCACAAATTCAATAATTGTTCATCTCCCATCTCTCATGTCTTATATCTTCTCCTACATCCTATCTAATAATCATCCATCTCCTATCTCTTTGTTATCTCCCAATTATCCCCCCTCCTCTTTGATCTTTGTTTTCATTTAAATACATAGTCAACAAATGGAGGTTACAATAAAGTTCATTACAAACTAATTTCCATTACAATTTTTTATTGTACTAAACAAATCGATCACGAAGATCATATCTAAAACATCTCTCCATCAACATTCAACAGGAACAAGTTGAATTTTATATTGCAATTGGAAGAACTTGGAAAATGGTCGTAACAACAAATATGAGAAAATCACCTTTAGAGAACCTTAATTTCTCTCAATACAAACCTAATTTTGGAAAATGGCACATTTTGAAACTAACTCAGTCATTTCTAGACAAAACCCATGTTTTGGATTTTCTACACCCTCCTCCATTTGTCTGAAATGTCCAATGCAAAATTGTCACTTCTTATTCCAACGAATTTCTGAGTTGGAATATTTGATTATGAGTTGGCAATCATATTTGGAATATGGAAAATATCTTAGAGGCTAAAATCGTGAGTGATGTTACCAAAAATTCATTAATAAACTATCATTGGTAAAATCATGCATAATAATCGTCAATTTATTAAAAATAAAGGAGAAGAAATAATATTTATCCATAAGAGAATAAATAATTATAAAATGGAATTATATGATAAATTATGTTAAATGACATGTAAATAATGGTAGAAATGGATGAAATAGGCATTAAAAAGTGATAATAATAATGACAAATTAGTGGCCCAACACATAGTACCACTTGTAGAACATGCACACAACATCATATGTATATAGCACTGCATATAAAACATGTAGATAACATCATATGTACACAACACCACATATTCAACATGTGAATAGCACCATATGCACACAAAACCATGTATCCAACATGTGCACAATATGATATGTGCACAACACCAAATATCCAACATGTACATAGCACAATCTATACTCATCACTGCATATGTAATATTCACATAACACTATATGTACCACCCTATACATAACATGGCATAAAAAACATGTACACACACTATATATACACAACACATGCGCACAACATCACAAATGCACCATGTACGACATATACAACATTTGCACAACAATAGTACCACACATCCAAAATGACACTATCTCTATTAGGAAACCTTGTTTCTAGTGTCTCTCTGCCATCCATGCTTATCCTAGCATGCCTTAGATCTCACTGGTTCCATTCAGATGATGCATCCCTCAAAGTTACCTATCATAATATAAACATAGGCATAATACAAGAATACAACATCAATTCATACCCACATGATACTAAGATCATAAGTTTTTCAAGGCTACTCTTACACTTTATTCTCGATAAGATGAGGAACCTCGTCGTGTCTGCATAAGAAATCATTACTCCACAAGAATGATCCTTGAAAACCCTGTCAGACAGTGACATAGATACATGGATACATACATACATATACATAAACATTAACATCAAACAGTCATGATCCTGTTAAACAACGACATACATACACACATATATACATATACACATTAGCAACAACCTTGATCAATGATGACCCTCTCAGTCACGACATAAATACATAAAAACATGTATACATATATAAACGTTAGCATAATCATGATCATAACATAATTATCAAATAGAGTAAGGTCAAGGTTAAGAGAACTCCCTTTACTTGTGCACTCCATGCACAACAGTGAGAACAATCATTCCCATCATATTCGAGGCATCAGACTCCTCAAACCCATTTCTTTCACCTTTCATGTTACCTTTCTCATGGTTTTCCTTTCATCGTCCATTTACACCAATGGACCCAACCAATCCAACTAGTTGTCATACTCGTTCCTTCAACTTCCCTTACACATGCAATGAGCTCATCCAAGCTTTACATCACCTGTTGGGTACCACAAAACTCTCCCCGAACTCCATTAAATTTCGTCTTTTGCCAACCAATTCCCAAGAATCAAAACATAAATGGTAAGACAAAGAAGAAAATAGGAGAAAACCAATAAAAATATGAGACCACAAACAAAGAGGTATGGGAAAACACGAGACATAAACAAGGCTGCAATCAAGCACAACAAATCACAAAAAACCAAGAGCACGAGACTAGCAACAAACACCATGACTCAATCCCTAGGGTTACCAAGGAAACCTCAATTGGAGGCTTCTTCAAGATTTCATGGAAACCTCTCTTACCATGCAACTCCCTACATCACATTGCCATAAACACATAATTGTCAATGCATAAATTAATATACAATATACTAGCTATATTTCCTTGCCGTATGAAGAAAATTACCTTGTAGATGAACACATTTGTGCCATATCTCAAGGGACTCCAAGTCCCTTGACAAATATAGATATAACTAGACATCAGATGTTATACCTGTCCAATACATGTCCATGAATATATCACATATCCACATAATTTCAGACAAATTAGGGTTAAGAAGACTTCCTATATGCAAAGCACTCATTCATTTGGAATTATTGTTTCCAAACATTGCCAGAGGAAACCTTTCCCAATTCCTTTCTCTTACATTTCTACCTTGTTGAAATTGAGGTTTCCTATGTACTATCACATTACCCAATTGTTGGTTATATAAACACTTCAATTGTTACCTTGTTAGGCTAATACAAAGCATGTTTCCTGCAATTGTTTACAGATGTTGGTCATAGGTTCCGCGAATCAAGGTATCATGTATATTAATTTTAAATCATCCTTTACCAAGTCCAACAACAATTTCATACCTCAACAATCAACTCACATACATCAGTCATAATACATAATGCTACAACTATCATCTACTTACACTCAAGTACATATCAGCTATCTCAACACATTTGTCTTAGTACAACCATCTTAAAACAAGATCATTTCGACAAGAAATCCTATAGACACATAATCATATCATTCAAGTGATCAAAAATTCAGACAACAAATAGATGACATAATAGACACCAAACATTCAAACACCAAATAAATGACATATCCAAACATTTAAATACAAAATATACAACATACTAAAACTCATACCTTAATGTATCTCAGGGTACGTTGTCTTGTCTACACAATCAATCTAGATTAGCATGATATAACTTCACAACATATCAACTCAAACATAAACAAGGTCATGATATCCATAACAATAACTATTTAACATGTTCACATCATAAGCTCATAAACAATTGGAATTCATGCATAGTAATCACATATGCACAATCGGTCTAGATTAGTACAACACACTATCATAAATAAGTCAACTCATACCTGAGCGTCAAAACCCTAACCATCTACATAGGCCAATCTGATTTAGCATGATACATATAACATCAATATCTTATTGTAATAACACTAATCATCAAGCTAACTATCATATAACAACAACAATTTAACCTATAACGTACTCATCAACAACATATAACATAAGCATCAAGTTATCTAACATAAAACAAGAACATCAATGCATACGATCACATGTTACTATCATTCATGACTATCTGACGTATGTGCATATTACTACACTAATAAACTAACATTTATCATAAATTTAGCCATAACAACAACAAAATGACAAGTATATAAGGAACCCTAATTCTTAATCAACCATTAACCACATTCTGGCATGCCCACCATACGTACATGTATGATGATCTTCTCTTACTCCAAAGTCCATTGTTGCAACTTCCCATTTATGATCGACATCTCCTGCTCTTTCTTAGCCAACACATTATCATCATAACATACCAATAGCATCATGATGACCTAATTACATACAATGACCTTATGCACAATGACCATCACCATGAAAATTCATGCATAACAACATATGGACACTCACATGCATAACAAATTCATATACAACCATACACTCATGACAACAAATCCCATAACAAAACCATCAACCTTCACATGGCGACATCACTACAACCATGATCAACACCATGAAAATACAACAAGGAAAATGACTACAAGCATAAGGAACACATATGCAACCAACATGAATACATGACCAACACACCACCCATCTATTCTGATGGGTGAACTATGCTCTCATACTACTCTATCAGACCATTCTCCCACATCTACCCAAGTAACCAACCAACCAGGGTAAACATGTGACGCAATGTTACTATGATATTATTCAGCCTCCTAAGTCACCTTAAGAAAGTGGAACCAATGGAAACACACCATACAAACCTTCCATATAAGAAATAGGACTCTTATGAACCATCCCAACCTCTCAGGTAACCAACCACTACTTCCCACTGAGTTTTTATACCAATTAAACACTGGATGACCCCATGATATGGGCATGCATGCATCAAGAAGGCTTTGGATGCTCCCACAACATGGTATGCTAGTGTCTATGGACTTTTCTGCTCACTGTTGTGCTAGTGTCCCTGACATTTGAGCCACTTTTTCAAGCCCAGAGCCTAGGTAACTACCCAGAACTAAATGACACCTTTGGAAAATAAAGATAATAAGGGAATGATGATATAAATGCAATTACTTGAAAAAGGTCTTTGCTGGACCCTTAATAGCTATTATAGGCATTTCGTTAAACATATCATGAATATCAAATATACAGGTGCAAACAACATATTTAAGCATAGTTTTGGGTTGTTTTATATTCTGTCCACGACTAGCCTACATAATTACCTGGGGGATTAGAGGGTGGACGAAGCCCCCCCTTCGTTGCGATGATTGCGCAATGGGAGGGTCATAAGGGGGGAGGCAGCCCCTACCCCCCTTGTTCAAGGGGTTTGAGGGGGCCGGGTAGCCCCCCTCTACGGGTTCTAGGGAAGCACCTCGAGAAAATTCTTTTGGATCCTATATTAGGTTGGGCAGACCTACCTATGGTATTGTGCATGGTTTTCGCACATGGTTTTCGATCCATGGTTTTAGACGTGTTGGTTTTTTGTCCATGGTATTGGATGATTCGGCATGCATAAATATGTATGGTAACATTGAAATGAACATAATGAAAAAACAAGCTGGTAGTCCTGGTTTTGGGATCCAGGGAAAATCTCTATGTATATGTGTTTTATGTGTTATGCTCTCCCATTGTTTATTTTCTATTCTTAGAATTCGTATGCAAGTAATTTTTGTACGAGTTTAAAACCTACATTTGGTATCAAATTTGTTTTGGATTCAAGGGGACGCCTTTGTTGCTGAGGGGTTTCACTTGAGCCTATGGTAGACCCTTTTCAATGGCAGATCTGCGGGATAGATTCTGGTGGTGAAAGAAGTTGGCGAGAAGTGGAAAGATAGAGATCGAGAAATTTAATGGTCAAAGTTTTGAGTTGTGGAAACTCAAGATGGGTGATTTGTTGGTGGATAAAGATCAGTGGATCATGGTAGAACTAGGTACTAAACCAACGAGAGTTTCTGATGAAGAATGGAAGAAGTTTGATCAAAAGGAAAAGAGCACAATATGATTGTGTGTCTCAGATTCAGTATTGCTGAATGTATCAGAGGAAGCTATGACTAAGACTTTGTGGGACAAGTTAAGGACTTTGTACCAATCTAAGTCTCTACTGAATAAACTGTTCCTACAAAAAAATATGTATAACCTAAGGATGAAAGATGGAGACTTGGTTATAGAGCATTTGAGAGCATTTAATAATGTGCTAAGTCAATTATTATCTATTGATATTAAAATTTCAAGAGAGAATAAGTGCATCAACTTGTTGTGTTCTCTACTAGATTCGTGGGATAGTCTAGTTATTGCAATAGGTAGCAATGCAACTGCCTTGCAGTTTGATGAAAGAGTCTCATCCTTGTTGATGGAGGAGATGAGATGGAAAAATATGGAGAGCTATAATGGTGATGCCTTGTCTGTACGAGGGCGGTCCTAGAATAGAAACAAAAATAAGTCAACGAGTGGGAGATTTAAATCTAGAGGGAGATCTAAATCTCCAGAAAAACCAATAGAGGTGTTTTGCTGGAAATGCAGAAAGGAAGGGAACTACAAAAGAGACTATAAATCTCAAGCCCATGACAAAGGAAATGGATCTGATGATGCTCCTTCTGCAAGGGCAAAAACCACCTTAGATGAAGGTGGGGATGTGTACTTGGCTTCTTCAAGTGCACATGTAACTCACGAGTCATGGTTGATTGACTCAGGTGCATCCTTTCACTTCACTCCCCATAGAGAGTGCTTCGGTGAGTATGAGAAATACGATGGTGGTGATGTCTTCCTAGGGATGATAGGAAGGCTAGAATCATTAGTCGTGGAAAAGTAAATTTAAAATTGCAAGGTGGAAGGGTGAGAACACTTTTGGGTGTTCTTCATATTCCTGCATTGACCAAAAATCTGATTTCTGTAAGCAAGTTGGATGACACAAGTGTAAAAACAATGTTCAATGCACTAGTATTAATGCAGGGAGTTCGGATTGGAACTCTGTACAAGCTACAAGGTAGCACTGTTTTTGATGGCTGCAACCGTTTTATGGTTCCTGAATGTGTAGTACAAAATCTAGTGGTGTCTAGAGAGAAGACCATGATTTGGCATCAAATGCTTGAAAATATTGGAGAGAAGGGCCTTTGAATACTTCATGGTAAAGGTATGGTAGAAGGTATGAGTAATATCTCTCTGGATTCTGATTTATGTGAAAATTGTGTATATGGGAAGCAGAATTAGGTGATTTTTCCCTCTAGTGGTAAGAGGGTGAAATAGATATTAGAACTTGTCCACAATGATGTGTGTGGACCTGTGAAGCTTTTATCACTTGGTAATTATATGTACTATGTATCATTTATAGATGACTTCTCAAGGAATACATGGATATATTTCCTTAAGAAGAAATCTAAAGTATTTGACAAGTTTAAAGAATTTAAGGCTCTGGTGGAAAACCAAACAAAGATGTAGATAAAGGTGTTGAGGACAAATAATGGTGGAGAGTTTTTAGTAAGGAATTTGGAGAATTCTGTAAGAAGTGTGGTATAGCACAGTAGAAGACTACTCCATACACACCTGAGAAAAATGGATTTGCAGAAATATTGAACAAGGCATCGATGGAAAGGGAAAGAAGCATGCTCAGTGGTGCTGGGTTAGGACAGGAATTCTGGGCAGAGGCGGTGGAGACAACATGTTACGTAGGCAACAGATCACCTTCATCAACATTGGGGGATAAGACTCCATAAGAGGCACGGACTGGTAAGAAACCCTCTCTTTCACATCTGAGGGTATTTGGACGTGATGCATATGTACATGTTCCAAAGGAGAAAAGAACCAAGTTGGATAGTAAATCTGAAAAAGTGCATCTTTATTGGGTATGAGGATGGTTTAAAGGGCTATAAGCTTTGGAACCTAGTAACAAGGAAGGTTGTGTACATCTGAGATGTGGTGTTCAGAGAGGTGAAAGATGTTATTAAACATAAAGTCCAACCAAAGGAACCTGAGAAGATAGAGTTTGAGCTTAAGGAGGAAGAATCAGACTCTACAGCAGAAGAGGATGAAGAGCCACAAACTCTAGGTGTGAGAAGATCAGTTCGAGAAAGAAGGAAGCTAGAAAGGTACAGTCCATCTACTTTCGATTCAAATTTTTCATTATCTATTACTAATGATGATCCTAGAACTGTGAAGGAAGCAGTAGACTCAGAGGATGGCAAACTCTGGAAAGAGGCCATGGTTGATGAAATGGCATCTTTGCACAAAAATGAGGCTTAGGATCTGGTGGGTTTGCCGGCTGGAAGGAAACCAATTGGAAGAAAATAGGTGTTCAAGAAGAAGACAAATGTAGAAGAAAAGGTGGAGAAATACAAATCTCGGTTGGTAGAAAATGGTTATTCCTAGGTGTTGGGAGAATATTTTGGTGATATCTTTTCTCCTTTTGCCAAGGTAGCTTCTATTAGATTACTTTTATCTGTTGCTATTGCTTTTTATTTTGAGGTAGGACATATGGATGTGAAGATGACATTTCTTCATGGGGATCTCGAAGAGGATATCTACATGAAGCAACCTGAAGGCTTTATGGTGAAGGGTAAGAAAGAACTGGTATGCAAGTTAAAGAAGTCGTTGTATTTGTTAATTTAATATTCCCCAAGGATCTGGTATCATAAATTCGATACATTCATATGGGGACTTGGCTTCACTAGAAGAAAAGAAGATCACTGTGTGCATTTTAAATTAATTGGTGACCATGTTATTTATCTGGTCTTGTATGTGGATGCTATGTTGCTGGTTGGAAATGATAAATAAATTATCCACGATTTGAAGACCCAATTGTCCTCCAAATTCAACATGAAAGATTTTGGTGCTGCAAACTATATTTTGGGCATGGAAATTGAAAGAGATCAAGCAAAGAGGAAGCTCTAGTTAAACCAGAGGAAGTATGTTGAGACAATACTACATAGGTATAATATGATGGGCAGTAAACCAGTGAAGGTTCCTATATCTATAGGTGTGAAGTTGTTTTCTAAATAGTGTCCCAAGACACAAGAAGAGAAGAGGACATGTCTCGTGTTCCATATGCAAGTGCAGTTGGTAGTCTAATGTATGCAATGGTCTGTACTAGACCAGACATTGCACATACAGTGGGAGTATTGAGTAGTTTTATGTCAAAAACCAGGGAAAGAGCACTAGACAACAGTGAAGTAGGTTTTCAGGTATTTGCGTGGAACTAGTGATTATGGTTTGTGCTACCTAGGAATACTAGGATTGGATAGAGTGTTGGATATTTGTGGCTTTGTTGATGTAGACTGGGCTGGAGATCTGGATCAAAGAAGATCTACAAGTGGGTATGTATTTAACCTATTTGGAGGTGTAGTCAATTGGATGAGTAAGAAACAATTTGTAGTGGCACTAGCAACTACAGAGGCATAATAGATGGTATCCACTCATGCAAGCAAGGAAGCAGTTTGGTTGCAGAGATTTTTTTCAAGTATGGGGTTAGTACAAGGAGCTATAAGGATAGACTGTGACAGCAAAAGTGCAATTTTATTGTCAAATAACCCTCCTTATCATTCAAAGATAAAGCACATTGATGCTTAGTATCACTTTGTGAGGGATATAATAGAAGACAAAACGGTGTTGCTGGTAAAGGTGGACACTTTGAAGAATACTACAGATGTATTGAAAAAATCTGTGAGCTTTGAGAAGTTCTCTTGGTGTAGAGAAACAATGGGCATTTCAGGGTTGGATAAATGACTAAGATCTCTTGTGGCTCCCTGTGGAAATAAAACAAAGAGTGGGAGATTTTTGGGTTGTATTATATTCTTTCCACGACTAGACTACGTAGTTAACTGGGGGTTAGAGGGGGGGCAGAGCCCCCCCTTCATTACACCGATTGCACAGCACGTGGGTCATAGGGGGGGTGGCAGCACCCCTTGTCCAAGGGGTTTGACGGGGGTGGGTAGCCCCCCTCTACGGGTTTTGGGCAGCTCCTCAGAATTTTGTTTTTGGACCATATATTAGGTTGGGCAGATCTACCTATGATATTGTGCATGGTTTTCACACATGGTTTTCGGTTCATGGTTTTGAACTCTATGGTTTTCGGTGCATGGTATTGGATGCTTTGGGATGTATAAATATGTATTGTAACATTGAAAAGAACATAATAAAAAATCAAGCTGGTAGTCCCGCTTTTGGGTTCCAAGCGAATATCTCTATGTATATGTGTTTTATGTGTTATGCTCTCACAAATGTTTATTATTTGTTCTTATAATTCATAAGTAGGTAATTTTTGTACTGGGTTAAAACCTACACATTGGGGTCCCATACTTATCTGCGAATCACTAAGAAGTATGGTTCTCTTATATCATTAGCTGCAATTTCATCTATTAAGCCATAGATAAATTGTCCATTCATTTAAAAATCAAAATGTGACGATAGGCATACATCATCACTGTCATGAAATATGCTCATAACTAGCATTTAACTAGCAGCATAATAATGATAATACTACAATCAAGGTCACATAATAATAAGTACCCTTATCCATCACTTAAAAGAGGAAGGAGCTCTTATAACATTTGAAAAATGCAACCAGGCCTGGGACTTCCACGTACCACTTAACTGTAGACATGGATGAGACAAATATATCTTCAGCCAATCACCCCCATGCCATATTCCAAGCATGAGTGTGGGATCTTGTAAAACACCTTAGTCAAAACCATTTAGGGCTTCCACAGGCCAAGCCACCTCAACACATCAAACAATGATTCCACCTCAGGGCCGCAGATCACAAACCCATCACCAGATTGGTCTCTACCCAATTGCTATGAAGAATTTGGTATCTACGGATAAATACTAATTCCCTAGATAAGTAGCCATATCTAGAACAATAGTTTAAAGAACTTTAACCTTATTTTATAAGCAATAGATAAGACAAAGAAAATGAGAGGACCTACTTGTACTTTCACTTTCCTCTTGTCTCCTTTGTATCGGTCATGTAGCTCCTTCCATACTTAACATGCTTGAGAAGTACCTATAAACATCAACAGAAGACAAAGAACCAATTAAAGCAAAATATCTATTGATTACAAGTAAATGGATTTAGATACATTCACATATATAACCATCACATATCAAGATAAGCATATGGAAAAGGGTGTAAATACTTTATTGAATAGCAGGAAGAATTACAACCATGAAGCCTGATTCAAATTCACTCCTCCAGCTTTGGTCCCATCCACATCGCATCATAAGCATGAGATTTTGGCAACATAAGGACACTTATAATAGTCTCAATTCTCAAACTAACATTATCTCCTTACAATTCATCAAAGTCTATCCCCTGGTCACTTAGATGAGTGATTAATTTATAGGAAGATGGAGGAGGTTTTGTCATCAATGAGGGTATTAAATGACCTTCCATACCTAGAATTAGATCCATGGAGGAATGGATGAGAGGATAAGAGGTATCTTAACTCATTCTTCATCCATTTTCAACCTCATGGGAGATGATAAGTGTGGGAATCTTCTAGAAGGCTCTAGAGGATAATAATATTCCTCAAACTGTATGTGAATTTCACTCAAACTCACCCAGCGTAGGTCAAATAGGGCCTAAGTGCTCTGTAGAGCACCCTAGCATGGACCTAACTGCTTTGTAGCTCACCCTTGCATGGGCCTACATGCACTGGTCCCTCTAAAGGTCAGTTTAGGATGCCTTCAGGCCATGAAACTGCCTGGGAAGGAGAAATTCAAAAGGTTGAATTGTTTAGGGCATGTAGCAACTGAAATTAGGGTTTAGTGAGCCAAAAAATATTGATCTAGATAATGGAAGTGATGTGCTCAAATGGATATTTAATATCTTTCCCCTAAAGCATGAGGTCAAAAATGTAAATGTCGAATGAAATGCTTTACGACGTGATGAGGAGGTTCCAAAGTGGATGGTGACCTGCATCAATTACAATACATAATCTCGTGATATTTTGGATTTTTCATGAATTGTTGAGGGATGGCATCCCCATTCTCAACGTGTAAACTTTGATTATATGTACATAGATAGTTGTCTAAAGATATAGACCCATGGAAGGATGATCATTAGTGTAAGGCCATTGTACATATGATTTAGTACTCCTGAAATCACAGCCCAGATTGATGAAACTAGATCTGGGGTCTTCTATCTCGTTCAATCATTTGCTCAAGTATGAGTCTAATCATGTGAATATGTGATTTGAAGTCGAATATGGGAAGACATCATCTAATTACCATCCAATGATGTAAGTTGTTAACAAACATGAGAGAAATCGCCGATAATGATAATGATCCTCAAGGTACTACAGTACATTCTGTATGGTATGAATGTATGTTTTGGTGTCGAACACCATACAAAGTCTTTCAGTTGAAGGTCAGTGATGTCAAGCTATAGCTGGAAGCTAGAAACTTTCCATTGATGTATGCAAGCCTCAAGGTACTCGAAGGGTGTTTCTAAGTCAACTTCTTCGATAATGAACTGATGTTGACAAGAACAACTTTTCGTAGGAGGGATTTTGATATATCCCACATCAACGACATGAAACGTATGTAATGAATTTTTGAGATGAAATTTCACTGACGACACAAGGTTCAGGAATGGTGGTAATGAAAATAAAGGTTTATGGTATTGCAAAGGATGAATTTCAAACTGAGTGACTTCTCTTGAACATGTTGGTGACACTAAATGGATTGGTAGCATTGACCCAAAACAAAAAGTAATGGATGGTATGATAGACCAAGGTATGATGACCATCAAGAAGATAACCCAACCCATATAGTCACAATGATGAAGTGAAAGTGTAATGTTCATATGGTATGTGGTTTACCCGTTTTCCCATTTTCCCCAGTCATTGTTGACCAGTAGCTCTTTATTTTTATCAAGCTTGAGGATGATAACATATGCTTCTTGTATAATTTCACCCTTTGGGTGAATCCATCGCTATGTGATGTCTCAACTAGTATAGCGAAGGTGAAACTTAGTCTTGTCATGATTGACAAGTTTGTCGCTATTTGATGTTTTAATGAGTTTAATGACAAATATTACTAATTCCTTTTCATTTTTAGAGAGTTGAAAGGGACGAAAATAAAACTCCACGAGTTCTTTTTCATAGATTTGTCTCTTGAGCCCGAAAAAGCATATAACAATAAAAGAGTGAACCCATTGACCATGTTCGATCAACATATTCCCTTTCATAAATAATCTATCTCAATCTGGAAAAGGGTTAAACTTATACTGAGTAGATGTCCTTTCCAATCTATTAGTAAGCTGAAAAGGAAAAGCGCTTGAAAGTCTTTTCATATTTCGAGAGTCTAAAAAGAGCTTAAAGAGGACTCCACTTTGAGGAATGAGTGGTGTCTAGGATAGGAATTGGTTTTTGTGATGTTGGAACTTCTCAAAACATGTTGATTTCTTTGAAGAGGTTGCCAAATAAGACCACTCATTGCAACTGTTCCTCAAAAAGGGTAAAACAACCAAGTGAAAGTGTATGAATGGCCAAGTAGATAGTGATGATGGAAGGAGAAAACCCAAGGCTCATTTGATAGAAAATGCCGATACAATGGCAATTATGAGGGTTAAAATGGAAATGGGTTCATTTTTACACAAGATTGAAACGAAAAATTATGCTTGGATTCAATTTCATTTTTAGACAAGCTTGAAACGAAGAACTATGCTTGAATTCTTTTTCATTTTTACACAAGATTGAATCATGAAAAACTATGTGTGAGATTGGTTTACATGCCCCTAACATGACGACTTGATTCTAGGTGCATGCCCCCCAAGATTCATTACATTCACCTAAGTAGAATACTCATGGAATGAATGTTTATTTACAAGATCAAGTGAAAGAATCGATTGGGATTTTATGAGTTCTACTCAAAGTATCGACTTGGAACTTTGCTCCAAGGGACCTTGTTTCATTTTCTAGTGAGCTTCACACAAAACAAGGAACTCTACTCAGATTCCTTGTTTCATTTTTTAACGAGTTTAATAGAAGACAAGGAACTATGCTCATACCCTTTGTTTCATTTTTTAATGAGGTTGACACAAGACTAGGAACTATCCTCATATTCATTGTTTCATTTTTTAACAATGTTGACACAAGACAAGGAACCATCCTCACATCCTTGGTTTCATTTTTTAACGAGGTTGAAACAAGACAATGAACTATCCTCATATTCCTTGCTTATTTTTTTAATGAGGTTGACAGAAGACATAGAACTATCCTCGTATTCCTTATTTCATTTTTTAACAAGGTTGACACAAGACAACAAACTATCCTCGTATTCCTTGTTTCATTTTTTAACGAGGTTGACACAAGACAAGGAATTATCCTCATGGACCTGTTTCATTTTTTAATAAGGTTGACACAGTAAAAGAACTATCCTCATATTCCTTGATCATGACCCATAAGAGGTCATGACTTCCAAGAGGTTCTCATCAGATGGGAGAACATTAGAGAGATTTGCTTCTAATGCCCCTATTACATACTGCACAACATCAAGGAATTGGTTGTTAGTTGATGTAGGCATGGAACGGGTTGCACATAATTAACCTATGCCGGGGATGATACCATTGGTACAAAAGGACCATTTACCGAAGATGGTTGACTGGAAGCCATATTTGGATCGGGAAATGAAAGCTGGTGAACAATGACAATTCTGCCTTCATGTGAGAAACAAATCACTCAAAAGAGTGTTGAACCAATAACTCCCGTGTCATAAACATAGTCACACCTAAGAATTAAATTGTAATCTAAAGGGCCTTGGACTACCATCACATTGAGACAAACGATTTTTCCTCCCATAGTAATAGGCAATTGAGGAAGGATCCCAAATGGTTGACTGGTTCCTGTGTTAAAATCCAACAGATCTTGGGTAACAGGCACAAATGGCGGTGAACTGAGCACTTTATAAGCAATGGAGGAAAGGATACTCACAGATACACCTTCATCTATAATAGTTCTAGGTAAAATCATATTAAAAACTTGTACTGTGATCTGGAAAGGCACATAAGAAGGAAGATGACATCCTGCCAGTCGACTCCAATCAAAGGAAGTGACCAGACTACCTGGAGGGGGTACTATAAGAATGGAAGAATTACCCTCTTGAGTTATGAGAATGGAAGGATTTTCCTTCTGTCTTGATATAATAGGATGGTTACGTCCAAGCTCATTGGAATCTGAAGAAATAGAAAGAACATGAGTGGTGTCAAATTCACTCTCTTTGGGAAAGGTATGATTAACTAAAGGTGAAATCAGGTCTACTCTTTCCTCGACTTATGATGGGTTAGGTCTAGACTCATGGGATTCACATTCAAAGAGAGTGGGTTTGACTGACAGTTGATTTGGGCCAGTCACTTTATCAACTAGTGAAGGATTAAGGGATAGTCTCTTGTAACCAGATGGAAGTCAGTGCAATGAAACACGACGGTTATCCAACACTTTTTTAGATTCATCTAGATAGGGACAAAGGTGTATGGGGTAATTCCGTTCACATAGCCTACAAGGAAACCTAACCTTACCCTTCTTTCCATGAACTTTAATATGACTAGTTGATGGTGTGTCACCAGCATGATCTCTAGAAGTTGATGACATAAGATGATGTGAATGAGAAGACCATTCTTCTAAGATATGAGGAATTCGAAAATAATTTCGAAGAACATGGTCTCTCATACAAAGTTTGCAAGGATATCGAAGATTGTGGGGCTTATCAAATGGTTTCTCATTGGAATTTGCAGTCAAAGCAATGGTTGCTTGGTTGCCCCCTTGTTGAATTTGTTTCTTCTTCTTCTTCCCTTTCTTCTTCTTCTTAGCCATCTGGTTACTAGTATCAATACTTTCACTAGGCAAAGAGGAAGAAGGGGATGAAGAAACAACCAACGAAGAAGGCAAAGGGTAAACTTTGGGATCAACTAGAGGTTGATTTTTTCTAGTTGGAGGAGTACTTGATTGCGGAGAAAACATTTTCAAACAAGGAGGTTGAAAACAACCATACTGGCAAGCCAATGGTAAATCCCGGAAGAGATAATGTAGCCATATAAGGAGCACCAATATTTTCAAAAGGAGGAAAAATACTAGGATTCCAATCAAAAGGAATTCCTTGATCAGTGGACTCTGGATTTGTCGCCATATGTCTCAACCTAATATCAACTAAGGAACGAGTGTGGAGGATGTTATTCAAGGTAAATAAATTTTATTTTAATCAAAATAACATAAAAAAACAAAAAGAGGGATGATCTAGGTAAAATGATTACCAAGCAACTATGAGCTACATAATACCTCCAGGTGGACCGAGAAGTACAAGCAGGCAATCTCCGCGAACATTATGTTCGATGTATCACAGTGTACAAGGAAGCCGACCTAGTTATCTAAGGATGGATAGCAACCTAGTGTTGTCCTCCCATAAATACCTGAAAGTACATGGAGGCCCAATTTGTATTAGAACGGTCTAATGCAAAAATGCACAGTGAGACCATTCCCATATACTTTATGTTGTGTCTCACCGCCCTATATACCCAAAGGTATGTGGACGAGCTAAAATATACTCATGTATGTATAATGAGGTTTCACACATGGAATGTATCACATATAAGTTAGCGACAACTGCTATGTTTTATGACACCAGAACACGTCTCTAGCCTATATCTCTAAACGTTATGTGTTAAGTTACAATGCTCCATGAGGTTAATTATGATAACTAAGAATTTTCCTTTCAAGGTTCACCATGTGATATATGTTTTGATTCCCAGAAACAACTAATATGATAAACATTCTTTTCATTCATTTTGAACAATGAAAACTGTAGCTAGTGATGCATAGAGCAATTAGATCTTTGACAAAGAGAAAAGAGCACACCTAATGTAATTTTGCTAGATATTCCTATCAAGTGTTCACAAACTACAATATGCACAATGAAATTTCTTCTTTTCAATTCCCTTAATGTTTATATGAGCAAAAGGAAACTAGATGCACATACAATCAATCAATCTTTTTGCAAGAAATGAAGACTTTACGATAGTTCCTTTTCGAAAGAAATGAAGACTTTTATGACGCTTTCTTTTGAACAAAGATTAATCAACTATAATCTAACTTTGACAATGAATCGATAATGAAAAAGAAATCATTTAAGAAACATTAATCAATCAAAGCCAAAGTAGGGCTAGCAAAGGAGATACAATCTTGATTTCAGAGACATGACACCCATTGATCATTCAGGAAGCAATCAAACAGAAGAAATTTGGTGAAAAAACCTATCCAAAGGTAGAAAAATGACCTAAAGAGGATTACCACATCCCTAACTGGGAGATAGTGTGCTTCAGAGCCCCATCCCTAAGCCAAGGGTGCTCTGCAGCGCACTGTGTCCCTCACAAGCCTGCAATAGTGATAGTAAGTCATTCCAAGATGTAACTAAACACAATTTTTGACCAAAATTCACATCAAAAAGGCTAAAATACAATCAATGAAAGGAAGTAAGGTCTACTAGAGTTTCCTAGGATGTGGATAAGCTACCTCAAATGGTGATCTTTCCCTAGTGAAGTCACCAATTTGTTATGAAGAATTTGGCGTCTATAGATAAATACTAATTCCCTAGACAAGTCGCGATATCTAGAACAACAGTTTAAAGCACTTTCACCTTTTTCTATAAATAATAGGTAAGACAAAGAGAATGAGAGGACCTACTTGTACTTTCACTTTCCTCTTGTCTCCTTTGCATCGATCATGTCACTCCTTCCTGTACTTAACACACTTGAGAAGTACCTGTAAACATTAACAGAAGACAAAGGACCAATCAAAGCAAAAGATATATTGATGACAAGAAAATGGAATTAGATACATTCACACATATAAGCATCACATATCAAGATAAGAATATGGAAAAAGGTGTAAATACTTTATTGAATTGCAGGAAGAATAAAAACCATGAAGCCTGATTTGAAGTCACTCCAACTTTGGTTCCATCCACATCACATCATAAGCATGACATTCTGGTATCATAACGACACTTACAATAGCCTCAATTCTCAAACTAACATTATCTCCTTAGAATTCATGAAAGTCCAACCCCTGATCACTTGGATGAGTGCTTAATTTATAGGAAGATGGAGGAGGTTTTGTCATCAATGAGGTTATTGAATGGCCTTCCATACTTAGAATTAGTTCCATGGAGGAAGGGATGAGAATATAAGAGGTATCTTAACTCATTCTTCATCTATTTTTTTTCAACCTCATTGAGATGATAAGTGTGGGAATCTTCTAGAAGGCTCTAGAGGATAAGAATATTACCCAAAAGCTATGTGAATTTTGCTCAAACTCACCTAGCATAGGTCAAAGAGGGCATTGATCTATTGTCCACAAAAAAATGAAAAATTTCATTGTTCAATTTTGTTGGTTATGAAGGCATGTTCATGCCTTGTTTATTGGTTCTTTAGACCTAAGTGCTCTGCAAAGCACCTCGGGATGGAATTAACTGCTCTGCAACACGCTCTTGCATGGGCCTTCCTGCGTTGGTCCCTTTAGAGGTCATTTCAGGATGTCTTTAGTCCATGAAACTATCTAGGAAGGAGGTATTCAAAAGGTTGACTTGGTTAGGTCATGTAGCAACTGAAATTAGTGTTTGATGAGCCCTAAAACATTGATTTCGATGATGGGAGTGATGTTCCCAAATGGATCTATAACATATACCGAGCATTTGTTCCAACGAAGGCTTCCAGGACTAGTAACTCAACCCACAACTTATACAGGGCTTCATAGCATTTTTCCAATTAAGGCTCCAAGACTATTAAGTCAACCCACCAAGGGCTCTAGAGAGTTTTTCCAGCCAAGGCTACAAGACTAGTAACTCAACCCAGGTTGTTACAAGGCACTAGAGCATTTGTCCAATGAAGGCTTCAAGAAATAGTAACTCAACCAAAGCTAAAGGAAACATGAGAACCAACCAAAAAAAACCCACGACACCATGGCTTTTGAGGAAATGAAAAGGCTAGGAAAATCCAGTATCAATCTAGGCAATCTTACATGCCAATGATAACAAAGAACCACATGCATATGGCATGCATGCCAACAATAGTGAGGAAAGCATAAATGCAACTGGATACCTGCAAGCAAAACCCATTGTATTTGTTGATCCTGATGCCCTATTGTGATTTCCTGTTCTTCATTTGCCTTCTTGTTTCAAAACTCCAAGGATGCCACACTTCTCCAAGAGTATGAGAAAGAAAATAGAGAGAGAGCTCGACGAGAATCTGTCAAAAGCTTGCCAACTAATCATCATAAGCCATTTTATTAATGAGGCCTCTATTTTCTTCATTTTCTATTATTTTCCTTCATATTCCTCCTCACATGGAACTTGTGAACTTTCACCTCCCTTTTCTCCTAATTTCCTTTATTTTCATAAGTAAAAGTGCGAAAAATTCCTTATGCCTTTCCAAATACTTTGACATTGCCTTTGCCAATTTCCTTAGCCATAATAACTGAAATGAAGACCCACTAGGATATTTTTCCCACCATTCAGCTTGGAATATGTGTCCCATGATGATAGTATTATATATTTTTACATGTATTTTTAACTAGCGTTGTTACATTTTTTTTTCTAAATTAAGCTAATTCTATTACTGAAAAATATAGTACACTAAGGCTTTATCCTGTGCATATCCATGCCTGAGTGTTGGGAAAAAACAATAAAAATAGAGTCTGGACTACCCATAGTGGGAAACCAGTCCAAATCAAAATAAGATTACGAATATTATCTTGCTTCCCACGTAGGGGAAACCGGCAATTATGCATAGTTTTTTTATCAATTTTTCAAGGAGAAACAAAAGACAATCAAGTAACCAAATACAAACAATTTTTCTGAAAGCCCCGTAAGAGAAACCAGAAAGAAAAATTCACAAAACCTGAGAATAGTAGACACGTGGCAGGTTGTGTGGCTGATTAGGTGCATGGCGGAGACGATAGGTGTTCCTCAACAATGAAGCATCTGTAAGCCTCCATGTAGACACCTGCCTGCTTTGGAGCCTCCGTGTTGTCTGCCTACTGCACTGGTTGTTCCTCCTTAATAAAGCAGTGGAAAGGATCCATGTCTTCATCGTCATGTTGTTCCTGGTCCATCTCCTTCCCAGTTTTGGTTCATTCCTACACTATGAGTGCTCTTCTAGAACATGATTATTTCTGCTCTGGTGTGGCCACCACCTTCAGTGGCCTGCTCCTCCTCATTAAAGGTGATGGAATGGGAGCTCCCCACAACTTTGGCTGGTGTTGTTCTAGAATGGCGTCCATCCTCAATAGCTTTCTCCTTCTTGTGAAAGGTTATGGAGACGGTGGTAGTAATCATAGGCTTGTTCATGGAGGAATGAAAGATGAATTGGACAGAATGGAGAGGCGGTTGTGGATTGGAAGGAGTGCTAATGGAAGGCAAAGCAGGGGGTGTCGGATGGAGGTGGTGAGTTCATGAGTGGCCTATGCAACTATGAGTGTTTGGGTAACAACTTGTAGTCTATTGAGCCAAAGAGGATGTGGTTTCAGAGGCCGGAGAATGAGGGGGACGAGTCAATCTTCCTCTACTTCCACCCTTGCGACTATGCATTCGATGTTGTGTTCTCGGCATGTTGACATCATGTGTATGAGAATTTCTTCCAAGATTAGGCTCAAAGTGATGAGAAGGCTCAGTAAGATTAGTGGGCAGCTCAGAGGAGGGATTAGCTGCAAAGGCTGAGTGGAAGACGAAATGGCAAACTAGGCTTTGAGTGAAGTGAGTTCCTAGGCCTAAATCAATGCAACAAAGGATGCTGCAGTGCCTCCTTGTAGTAGTGTGGAAGCTAGGTGTTGTAGCTTCCAGAGGGCAAAGACATTACAGAGGCAGGGAATAAGAGACAGGGCCGGTGGTATGATTATCACCAGAGGTCATATTTGTGTGGAACCAAGGTGGGTAGTTGCAGGCTGGTTGAAGATGGCACCAACTCAAATGCCATTTATGGCTAGTGTTAATGCCTTTTTTAGACTAATGTGCCAGATTATGGAGGGCCATGTGGTATAGCCACTTGCCATCCCATTCTGTCGCCACTTTACTATCTTTGTTGGGCACCCGCATCTAGGAAACTAGGGTTGTTACATTAATAACTCAAATTTAACATTTTATTACCATACTTAGAATGTTTTAGTAGCCAAAAGATATCCTCATTAATGATCCATTCTGAATTTTTCTTTTGAAAATTTTACCAAATTGGCCCAAATCTACTATCAAACAATCAATTTTCACCTGAAAGATCCCACTCTGATACCAATTGTAACACCTCAACAAACCTATGATCATCATCACAAGTCTACCAAACCTATTGACATCAATTCCAACATAACTTGCTCCATGGCTGACATAAATGCTAGGAGCATGTTTCCAACAACCCCCACACACTTTATTAATCTCTACTTTTGTGGGAATTCATGGGAAACCTAGGTCAAGCAATCTTTTAAGAATTCTTTAGGAACAATTGGAAATATCCTTCACATTTTTGTGGGTGTTAGAAAGAAATCGAAAGAAAAAATTCTACATAACTCTTTGCCTTCAATTTTTCTTTTCTCTTAGAAATTCAGGAGAACTATAATAGCCTATACGTGGAAGGTGACTCTCATTTTCTCACCATATTTCTAAAAAAAAATTAACAATCAACCTCACTATCTAAAATATTCAGTAGTTGATGCCTCCAAAGTGGATTAAGTATAATTAAAATCCTTGTCTCCCATATTCCTATAATAATTCCCTTGCAACTATAAACTTTTAGGCAAAAATAGATAACTATATAACTAATGAAGGGCTTAGCTATGACCTTGTTATTTTAGACATTCATCAGTGTTTTGATCTTCTTAATTATCTAAAGGAACACTGTTATGATATCTCGCAAGCAAACAACCAATCCATACATGGGATGTAATTATAGCCACCTATGGCAACATGATATGTAATCATTGTCGTCCTTCACATTCCCCTCCACATCTTGTTTAGATGGTGACTAAGTACAATGCTCCATTCATTTAACATGATATAGGTTTAATAGAATCGTTACAAGGTTCAATATCTTTGTGTTGATTGTTACATCCATGATTAAACTATGATTATAGGACACTATCACCACCATTCTCATCTGCACTCGTGCATGACATGGAGGTTCGCTCAATGCGCATTATATATATATATATATAATATATATATATATATATTTGACTACCATATCATTTATTTCTCTCATTGTTCAAAGTAAGATATTTTCACACAATTTTTGATTAATTTTTTCACTCTCATTTTTCCATAGAAATTCCATTGTCCCTTCGTTAGGAGAGCTAATTATCCATTCCAATCTCTCCCTCTATACTCCCACTATGAAATATTGGTCTTAGTTAGCTTTCTTGGTTCATTTTTATTTTGACTATGTAGAGTTCAAACTCATTTTTGAATTCTCTTCGACCACCTCCACTCTATGTCCTACGTCTTAGGGTTCCGCCCTTCAGAGTTGCCTAAGGCTAATTCTTCTTGGTGGCCTTTTTTACTCACTTGTATACATCCTCTACCAAGATTATCTCCCACTCTAAACTCTATTTTGTCTGTCGCTCAATTCTAGTAATGGTTCGTTACTACTAACATTTTCAAACCACCTACCATGCCTCCAATTGGTGTTGAATAGAATCCAATGGGCAGCCATTGATGCAGAGGTCACACCTAAACATGATCACAACTTAATGGTGAGAACCCAATAAAGATATATTTGGAGGAAGAAATAAATGGAATTAACATGGTAAAACTAAAGTTAGGATGGAAACATGTTTTCTTCAAGATGAGGAAATTGAAGAAGTTTTGGGTCAATGGGTCCCTCAAATTGGCACTAGTATAGGTTGGTACTAGTATAGATCCATATTAACCACTTATCTTGTAAGAGCCAAGAGGGATCAAATATATTGAGGTGAAATATATTTTAGAGTGCAAAATTTGACTAAAATGTTTGCACCTCTCTCTCTCTCTCTCTCTCTCTCTCTCTCTCTCTCTCTACACACACACACACACACATATATATATATATATATATGTATATGTGTAAGGAGATAGATACCACTTGTAATTTTCCATTGTTGTATTTTTGAATGTATAAAATGGATCAAGATTTCCTTGGGCTTGAAATAGTTAGGCTACTTAAAATGTTTTAACTATAAGATGATTTATTTTTCATTACTTTATATACTCTACATGTAGTCCTTTTTAAATTTTTAATTAGATTATTTTCCTGTAAAGTTGATATAAGATTATGTTGTTTCATAGGGAGATCGAAATATTTTATTTATGGTTGAGAGTGAGTGAAATAGTTTTACCACTTCTTGTCATTTAGATTAATGATGTCTTTTTTGTAAGACGACAATTGTCTATTAAATAAAAAATGGCCTCACTTCAACCAAATTTGTTCGACTTTAAGTAAAATAAAAAAAAAATAGAAAGAACCCGAGTAAAGCAAGTCTCAATCTATCCACAACCCACCATGCAAAAAAATATATCCAAAAAATAAAAAAACCAATATTCATCCTTACAGGTGAATTTGGTTGGGGCAATTTTCCTCTAAAGCTCTATCATTATCATTTGAGAGGTGGAAAGGTTCATGAATGTGTGATTCTGAATGAGCCATGCATTACTCAAAGCCATCCACGTGATCCTAAATTTGCCATTGAGAGTTTCGAAGTGAAGGTTGATGATCTATAATACGTCTCTAATTGTGAAGTATATTTGCAAGAAGGTGGACCAAGTCTGTGTGATCCTTGTGCTTCATCTGGACAAGTTGATCTATAGAGTTTTGAACAAGTCGCAAGGAGATAACAGATCGAATCGACCAAGTGAGTCTCTAAGAGGGGCTACCAACTCCCCATCCTCCTCATGGTTCCCTTTACTTGGGTGGCCTCCTCCTCATCGTGTATGAACTCACTCAATAATAATTATGATAGTGCCAGCACCGCAGGTCAATTATCTCACAGACACTTCCCACATTGACATACTATGCAATCTCCAATCCCTTACCCTAAAACCCAATGTCCCTACACCCAAGCTAATGATGAGGGAAGACATATTGGTTTTAGAAAAATATATCATCCCTAATGAGAAGGAGATGCAATGTGCCAATAGTGCCACTCTTTTAGCACCAAGAAATTGAGGTATGCATGTCTTCTCTTCCTCCACTAGGGTGACATATACATGAGTTGTTATTCCTAACGACCAATGATACAGGAAATGAGTAGGGTGGATTACCAAGCTTCCATGATGTGCATGGCTAAAATAAGTGCACTTGAACATGACCTAAAGGAAATATAAGCAAGAGTTAAGAATCACCTTCTAGATCAAAGGTGATGTAATCATGCTCCTGCGATCTATTGTAAACTCATTCTTCCTTCACCCGCTAGACCTAGGAGAAATGATTATTTCCTATGTGTCTTAACACTCCTCTAATCACCTCACTTGCTTCACAAGATGGTCCCAAGTGAAAGTTTCACTTTGAATTTTGGGAGAGCATGCAGTTTTGAATGTCTTTGGAGCTAAGGCCAGAGCCTCCCCTCCCCGAGATAGCCTAAAATTAGAGATGAGGAGACTCTCCTCAACATCCACAAAATATCTCGTGTCTATAAATTTTATCTCTAGACTCACCACCCTTGCCTTGCCTCCATATCCCTTGTTTGTTATATTAGTTCCTACATTGAGAATGTTCTTTAAGCCTATTACCAAGGATCATTTACTAATCATTCTATTCATCCCTGATGTTGAATGTGTGGGGAGTAATTCCCCTTATCCTACCATCTAATTTGAAATTCACCCAAAGAGGGGAAGAACACTCTTTGTGAATAAGTGTTTCTAAATGGATCATTAAGACTGGATCCACTTGCAGTGGCTAATTGGATACAAGATCATGGGAATCCTCTACAACACCTTGGTTTCTTATCCAATTCGTTATTTTATTTCCTTCTTGTCTATTGTGAGTAGGAATCACATAAGAGAATAAGGGTAGAAGTTCATTGAAGTGGGAGCTCTGAACCTCTAGTCTCAAAATTCTATTCACCTTTTCCACTGGTACACCATGAAGGATATTCTTAGTTGTTTTGATTACCATCTTTTGTATCCAATAATCTAAATCTTTAGGATGTTTTTCATTTTAGCCATCATCAATCCCTTTCCAAGGGTAGTTAAATATACGATGTTGTTTGTTGTGTGCCCCCATGGTCCCATGAAAATTCCCTTAGGCTGGCCCAACCAGTCCTTTAGTATTCCACCAAACCCATCTAGACCTAGATTTCCTTTTGGTGCCCCATCAAAATTGATTATTATAAGTCCTTTTGGGGGTGGAATGAACATGGATAGGGGAGAGATACATTATTGGGGATGATGGATACTTTGGGGGGAAGCATGTTTGCAGATAAACTAATATTTTCCAAGATCAAATCCTCCTCTCTGATAAGTTTCAAGTTTTCTTCCGATGGTTTCCCTTATATTTCTACTGTAGCAGGGTGTATTGGTCTTTGAAAATTTTTCTTTTGCAACTTTTCCATATGTTCGAGAGGAGCAATCCTAGGGTAATGATATAAGCCTATTTAACAATTGAGTTCTTAAAAAGAGAAATCCACCGTTGCTCAATAATTTCAATCGGACTATTTGGGGAGCAATTTGAGTGACATAAAATGCTCATGAACCAGTACCAAAGATTGTTAGGTGTTTTACATGTGTTCATAAGGTGTTCCATGTTCTCTTCTTGTTGTTTCCAAAGTGGTAATCTAGAAGGTCCAATAATCCCCTTCATGAAAAGGTTATTCCAGGTAAGAATTCACTTCCTACAAAGCAACCATAAGAAGTGTGAAACCTTAGGCCAAAGTTTGGAGGTCCATATCTTGCACCGTATGAGATATATAGGAAGGGATTGGTGATTTGTGACTAGAGAATAGGCTTGCTCAATTGATAATATCCCCAGAAGTTTATACCTCAATGAAGTTTGTCTGGGATTTGAGAGCATAGGATGCATATTTCCTTGAGAATGTCCTTGAATAACTTCCAATCTAGTATAGTTCCTAATACTTACTAATCATCCTATGTTTTCCATTGTCTCCATGCCTAAATTCTTCAATAGTCTGTGAATCTATAGGAATTTATGGACTGCAATGTTTCTTTTGAATGGTGCCAAACCTAGATTGTTCTCTAGTTTGGGGAATTGTTTCCATGAGTCTTGCCAAAAGAGACCTGAATCACCTTTATGCATTTCCCAAAAAATACAGTCTTTGACAATGTCTTTGTTCCTGTAAGATAGATTGCGGATATGAGAACCTAGAGTGAAGTTGTCATATCATATGATCGCTTCTTGTTTCCAACCTCTGGCATATTTTTTATTGAAAATTTGTTTCCATAACTCATTTCTCCCCTGAATCTAGTGCCACCAAATATTTTCCCCCATTACTCTAATTAAGGTTTCCGAATGTCAGAGGGATAACCCACCATTAAGCTTTGGTAGGAATAACTTTTCCCATGAATCCAGTGCCCATTTGCGCTAGGTGTTGGTGCCATGTTATAGAAATTTTCTAAAGATTGGCATTAGTTCTTGATGTATACCATGTGGGGCTGACAAGATTGACAATTAATATAGTGGGATGGCTTGTAAGACTGTGTTAAAAAATGTTTCTCTTCCTGGAAGATTGAGTGAACATAAAGTATAGGAAGATAAATTTTTGGTTAATTTGTTACAGATCTCCTTCAAGGATGTGATCCTCAATGGGTTTGTTAGCAAAGTCATGCTTAGATACTTTGAGGGGAGTGCACCAACTGAGAAATCCATAATTCTTGCTAGATATTTTTGAATATGAATAGGAGTATTAAAGAAGAATATGCTTGATTTTTATTTGTTAAGATATATACCAACAACTAGTTTAAACTTCTCCAGGATGGCATGCATAGCATGAGCTTCAAAAATTGTTGGTTCCCCAAAGAGTAAGTTTTCATCCACAAGTTATTGGATTGTCATTGAAAGATTGGTGTTAGGGATCTCTATTGCCTTGATTTGACCCATTTTCTTTGCCTCCTTGATCAACTCGCCTAGGCCTTATGTTGCAATGATGAACATGAATGGCGATAGAGGATACCCTTGTCTTGAGACATGGAATGATTAGAATTTCCTAGAGGGGGATCTGTTGAAGCAGACATAAAATAATGTAGTAGTCACCATCGATCAAACCCAATAAACCCAGTCTTTCAAGAAGCTAAAGGTTGCCAACATCTAGAAAAGGAATTGCCAATTCAAGAAATCACATGCTTTGGATATGTCCAGTTTCATCAACATCCCCAGTCGTTAGTCATATTTTAGGGAATAAATTATTTCATGTGTAGATATTATGCCATCTAGGTTCTGTCTCCCCTCTACAAAGTCGTCTTCTCTAGCATAATGATGACATTCAAAAGGGGTTTTAATCTACAAACTATGAGGGAGGATATGACTTTATATATGAAATTACATAATGAAATAGGTCTGAGGCTGCTAGGGTTATCTGCATCATGCAATTTTGGGATCAATGAGAGGAAGTTTGCATTCAATCCAGGCCATATTCATTACTTTCGGTGCACCTTTTCGATTAACACCACAATCTCCTCACCTAGAAATGGGCAACATGCCTTATAGAATTATAGTGCATAGACATCCACACCTGGGGATTTGTTGTTTGGCATATCTTTGATAACATACTAAATTTATTCCATCATTACTGGTATCATGAAGGATTTCTTTTCTCTTCATAAATTAACTTTCAAATAACCCCAGTGATATAGTTTATGCCTTTAGAATAGTCTTGTTCCCCTTCCATCAGAATATTAAAGAAGTGAGAGATAGGTTCCCCTTCCATATCATTGTGGTTTAGAAGCCTCTCACTTGAGTTAACACGTAATGAGAGGATATGGTTTTGACATTAATACTTGAGCATCAAACAATGAAATAATCTTGTATTCCTCGCCCCCTATTTCAACCACTGAATTCGTGTCCTTTGTCTCTGATCCAAGAGGATCCTAGAGGATTGATCCAGGAGGATCCTCGAGGACTGATCCAGGTGGATCTTCAGAAAAGTACTAGTGGCATGGTAAAAGGCTCAAAACTCAAAGCAGAAGAATCTAGATAAACTTAGCATCAGATTGAAGTTCTCATCATCCTAATTCCAATGATGTGAATGACACTCAAATCTGAGTTCATATGAAGAAGTTAGAGGAAGTGAAAGTTCAAGTTTGACTTGTATGGGTGGCAGGAGGAGATGACCTAGAAAAATTCTCATCGAATGGATGAGCACAAACTAGCAGATTACCATTGGTCCTGCATATCGTATATCACAACAAGGAGATGAAGCATCTTAAGGGAAAATCTACCCTAGGAAAGTTGTGATGCAATAATCACATATCATAATCATAGAAGGGCTAGTGGATGCAAAGTGGCCCCGGTAGTAATCAGTGATTGCAAGTTATGATAGGACTAGTGGATGCGATGATATTTATAATCTCAGCGAGTCTGTGTCATCACAGAACACAAGCTGGGTTGATACGCCGATGGTTGAAGCACCGATTGGGATTGTCATGGTGTCCCCCTATGCGATATGTTATGTATTATGTTGTACAAGCCCAACGAGTCTTGCATATCCCTGATCACATCATATAAGGGTTTTTTACGTCGATGAAATTTCGATTGTGAAGAACTGCCAACAACATCAGCCATTGAGTTCAATGCGTAGTCAAAGAGGTTTCATGTGATATTTTAAATGGGTTTTTCCATACTTGTAAAAGTTTGTTGCATGTATCATTTAGGTCCAAGGTCCCTGATCTTAAGAAAATCCAGCCTGCCTAACTTGGCATATGGTAAGAACTTCCTGGGAGTTGAGGAATTGCCACCATGCTTGTATAAAAGACTCTTTTGTGTCGAAATAAGGGGGCGATGACTAGTTGATTAATTCAGAATCCATTGTAAACAAACCTTGTCCCTGGCAGCAGGCCAAGACCTCGCCTTGAGTAGCAGGAAGGCTCGAGAAGTTGCAGAAGGCCCGATTTTCCAAATTGGGAGCTTGGATAGGTGTTTTTGCATGATTGTTTGTGAGGAGTTCAGTGGTAGTATCTGTTTCTAAAGTTGTGCTCTCCATTATTTGTCCATCTTCTAGATTTGAGGTATAAGGATTGTAAATATGGTTTCTTATAATTTTATCTTTTTTTTATGGCACTTAGTGAATGAAGGCCTCCCCATTATTGAGCACAGCCTAGAGACATAGTCCAAATTGGACAAAATCTGTAATAAAATCATTGTGTCATGGTTTTCATGTTCTTATGGTTATTTCCGCATTGTTTATGTGTTTTTAAGTTATGTGGTTAATAAGAGTTGTTTTATGTAATTCGAATGCATCTGTAAGTAAAAGATCTTGGATCAATCTTCAAAATCTCTTCCTTCTTATGTCTTTCTTCCAGCCCTTGGATGAGCCTTCCCTCCTCCCAAGACATATCCTCTAATCTACGTTCTCTTATGATTTGAGAACTTGTATGAAGGTTCCAGTGTTGGTGTTGGTTAATACCTTGATTTCTCCCATATTGGTTTGTGGTCATCCTTAAAATATATTCCTTGAGAGACATTTCACTGTTGGCTGGGATGAACCTTTTGAGCTCTCATTATTAGAATTTGGTACACCCCTTTAGATTAAGGGGAGAATGTTAGACAACTAATCCTTGAGATTAATATTGTGTTAGTTTGGGTAGTTATTGGAGTCCAAGAAGACCTGAAAACTAATTCAATTATTTCTTGTATATATTAATATGTACGCATTGTACATCATTGATTGAGATCCATTAATATACATTTGATTTGGTTTCTAGTTTGATTTTCTTACATGTTAAACTTTTGGAAGTGGGTCATGCAAGCCATGCAAGTGCGATAACAGTTATAAGTAGAAATACAACTAAAGTTCATTAACAAATCACCCAAACAATGAAAATCCCATAATAATTTTTTATTTCATATATATATATATGAGATGATGCAGGGACTAGTAGGGACTATTCAACAACACTAGTTTAATATGAAGACTAAAATATTTTACTGATACTCAAAATTTTATTTTTCCAATTTTTTATTATAAATTCCACATGTTAATTCTATGATGAATGTGAAAGGAATTTCACATTGCTTTCTCGATACATTGTAATATCAACTTTGTTTATATGAAATAACCTAACAGACCTCTTTCTTAGGCTCCCCACCTGATACCCCAGGGCACCTACCTCTGTTGTAACTTTTTACAATAAATTATTTTATGTCTATACATAAAACTATGTAAACTTGTACTTTTACTAGTGGCATTGAAATATTTTAATCATAGTCAATATCAAAAATAAAATTGTTATTAACATGTATATTTAATATTAAAAAAAAATTAACAATATTTTAAAATTATTTTAATGTAAGTGCTATTTTATTTCTTTTGATATAATATTGTAGGAAAAAATAGTTTCAATTCTAGATTGTAAAGTGTTTTTCAACACAATACCTTATAACATTAAACCTATTTTTTATTAACTATTTTCCCTTATCATAGGAAATTTTCATTAGATATTTACTAGCATTACACTTCAAATATAAGATAATAATTACCATCATTACACTTCAAATATGGAATAATAATTTGTTTTAAATAGCACAAGTATAATAAACATCCATTATCTATATAAAAAACAAATACAAGAAAATCAACCTTTTAAAATTATATAATCCTATATGCCGATAGAAATCATTATCTAAACATTAAAATGTTTGTTATTTCAGAATAGTGGTGTAAAACACATGGAATAACATATTTCTTCTAATTATTTAGTCAAGAATTTTTTTCTAAAATTTAGAACACAATAATTTTCCTTTTTCTTCAACAAGAAAAAAAACACTGTATTTATATTGATATATATAAATTAGTACATCATCATCATAACATTCCAAAGTTATAGCAAATGCTATCAGCAGAGTATACCTCCCTATATCTTGCCACATCATATATATGTGTTATTCTTATTTATCACATTTTCATATAACATGAAAAAAACTAATATATCAAGTATATCATAGATCCTGTTATCACTTAAGAAATCTAATGCCAAAATTTCTCATACTAGCTTGATGATAAAGGTCAGTGTTAGTCTAGGTTGATTTCGTTTTTTCCTTAGAGTCTGAGTCTTAGGAGGTCATGAGTCAAGCATGCATTTTTATCTACCACTGGTCACCCTCATTCATCACCGATCTCATAGTCATGTGTTACTTTGTTTTAAAAAAATCATTATCTACCACAAAGCCTTTTAGGTAATTGCGTAGCGCATGTAACCTTTGTAAAGTGTTTTCACAACACATTAACTCTGTTTAGCAGTTTCACAGCACAAAAGCCCATTAGGTGTTTTGACAGCGCGATACGTTATTAGGTGATTTCGCAGCGCATCATTCAAAATTTAAACTGACCGTGCTGCGAAATCAGAGATTCGTGCATTCTGCAGCGAATCTTTCCCAAATGTCAAATCCATTAAGTTAATCTATGGCTGTGCCATTCTTTGTCAGTTCATGTACTCCACATATCACGTCCCACCACCCATCTCCATTGTCACAACCATTAGGTATGTTGATACACACGGAATTCAAGCTCCAAGGAAATCCACCTATGCATAAGTTTTAATGATGATTGTAAGCCTTGCATAAGTAACAAATCTGCAAGATTTCAATTTTACAAACTATAATCTGCAAGATTTCAAATTGAAAATATTGTCATCAAGTGAGGCAACAAATCAGGCGAGGCAGAAATTCAAGAGAGGCAGAATTTGCAGTTTGAACGGTGCTAGCATTCCCTGCCTACAGGTCACTGAAACTTCATGGAGGGACCAGTAGAAAGGAAAGAACACAGATCAGGCAAATGCCTGAGAAACGAGCCCGATGATTTGGATATAACATTGAAGAATAGAGAGGTTGAGAAGGCATTTAAACAAGCTGGATGTTGGAACTTTTGCAAGAAACTACAAGGAGGTCATGCACAAGTGACTAAAGAATTTGCACTGAATTTGACAGGCTTAAACTCAAAGGTTGGTATGATAGAATTGCAGGTCTCACCAAACATGATATCCACAGTTACAGATATTCCTAGAGGGTAAGAAAATTGGTTCAAGAATTTCAAATTTGACATGAACCCATGTAAAGAATTTCTAAAGAAGGAATTCATTAACTCGGATTTGAGCAAGTCTGTTCCTAGGAGCTATGTCAAAGAGTCCTATGCACATTTGCTCACCTGTATTCAGAAATACCTGACCTATGAAGGAAGATATAACAAGGTGTATTTGTACCATTTCAAACGTTTATTGCATTTTACAGGGAAGGCATCTATTGATCTACCTTTCTACTTATTCCGCAGTTTGAGTAAAATGTGTGACAAGGTACAATTGAGAAAAGAGGCTTGTGAAACTTTTTTGTTTCACCATGGCCTGATTAAGTTACTTGTCTTGCATGAACTTCAAAGGGTAGGTAGAGACTGGGATACATTTATATTCATGGTCGGTTTCAAGAGCAAGACTGGTCTCAACCCTCTAGCTGCAAAAGATCTTTCAACAACAGGTCCTCAAGCAGAAACAAGAGCCAAGAGGTTTTCAAAGTTAAAGGCAAGAAAGCAAGTAAAGGAATCCATCAAGCCACTGATTATTCAGGATACACCCCAGCAGTCCCTTAAAGAGAAAATTCAGGATAAGGAAACTGCACATGAGTCAAGCATAGATGAAGGAGTTCAAAGAAGAAGAACGAGGAGCCAGGTGGCAAAAGAAAAGGGTAAGTCAGTGGCTATTGTAGAAAGTCCTGTTTCAAAGGGAGATTTAAATGATTTATTACAAAAAATTGACGTTGGAGAGTCCCCACTGGTTCAAGTTAATTTGATATAGTCAGGAAAAGAGAAGGTTAAGAAGGCCAAAGCCTCAAAGAAACTTAAGTTTGATGATCAAGCTGAACAATTTGTTTTCAAACCCAGGAGACCAATAATAAAGAAGTTCAAATAGGTACAGGAGTTGTCGCCAAGGGTAGATGAAACAGGGGAGGAGACACGACCTCATGAAAGAAAGATAAAGGCAAAACAGTTGCCACTCAAAAAGAAGGCAGTGTGGAAAACCTGAAGAGAAGATTGGAATCTGCCAACTTTGAGATTGCTAGATTAAAGAAAGCTGCTAGGAAATTTGCAGCTAAGGAGGCTTATTTTAATCAAATGCAGGCTCGATGGGAAGATCAAACTTTTAAAATTCTTGAAGTGGTTGACTTTAATGTTCAATTCTGTAGCTGGAATACTCCTGCAATAAAAGAAGCTCAATTTATCAGAAAAGTCAATATAAACCTCAGGTCTGGGATCAAAGTATTGAGAAAACAAGTTGAAGACTTAAAGATTCAATTGGACCAGCAAAAAGGATCTCCATAAAGAGAACCCACTTCGAGTAAGGAGAAATTTCAAAGTTTTGATAATTTTTGCTTGGTATAATTTTTCCAAACATTCCCATTCAGTTTTTGAAGGTCTTGAGACAGTTGCAAGAATGTTTTAATAGCAAAGTGCTCAAATAGCAAAGTTTTGGGTTGAAACTGTGATTTTTGAAACAACTCAGCAGTTTCATAGCGCGCTACGAAACTGCTGAAGGTGTTATATACCTAGGGGGGATAATATGGGGTACCTCCCCTGGTACCCCATATTATCCCCTCTAGGTATGTAACATTCCACCCCCCTTAGCATGTTTCGTCCCCGAAACATGGGAAGAACACAAATAATAAGATCTACTCAAAAGAGTAGTCCATTGGTACCATGCTCGTGCATCTAGCCATTCAAGAGAAAGTTGAACCATCGATCTCGCTGGTGCCTCGCTCGCTTGAGATGGAAGTTGACCGTGGTAGCTCTTTTGTGTTGATGTGTAGTAGGTGGACCTTCGCTCCTCTCTATATGTCCTGTGGGGGTTGTTGTCCTTGTGGCTAATTTGTTGTCATCTTATTGGTTGTTTTCTTGCTGGGTGGTGTGGGTGGTGATATGCTAACGATGTATCTTTCTTTAATTCACCACCTAATGGAGCCTGACTGTTATGTTGTGGTGTCTGCTATGGTGTCTTATCTTCCAATATTAATTCAACCACTGAGCCCTCCTCTGATGTATCAACACATGTAACCTTTTCTGCTTCAGCCTCTGTTTGTGTTTGATTGTCTATCATCATTGGCTCATCATCTAATATGTCATACCCTGGAACATATTCTCCTTCATCCTCCTTGGACTCTACCTGTTTATTAATGGAAATATCCTGTAATGTAATTTTCTTCTTTTTATACCAGAGCTTCATGAATTTCTTCTACACATTAATATTGATAGTACCCGCAAATTCCATCCAAGGATATCCCAAAACAACATCCATATTATCCATCTTTGAAGTATAAAAATCACCATGCAACACATACTTATCCATAGAAAGCTTCAAATCCTTGTACACTTGAACATCTTCATCATCCACTTATGTGTTTTCAATGTGTTTTGCTGGAATTTGCAATTTTTTTGCCAAGTTGACATTTATGAGATTTTGCTTGCAACTCGGATTTATAGACACAATGATTTTCTCCTTCTGAATCAATCCATGAGCCTGCAGTAAGGAGACACCCGTAGCAATTAACCCCTTATGTGTCTCATTCTCCTTTTTTCTAGCCCGAGACCATTTGTCCAAAAAGACTTTTTCAAATTCTGCATCTGAAAGTTTGGTCAACTGCTTGTGGTCAAGTGATAACCACCATTTTTGAGCCTCATCTCTTATATTAAGCACCATTGGAATCTTCCAACGTGTTTGATGTGTGGACTTGTATCTCTATATGAATTCTTCAATAGTAGGACCATTATCATTCCCTGTAAAAAATTCCTTGCTAGAAGCCATGAAGGTTTGGAAAAAATTCACTTGGCTAAAATTTGAAATTGTCACAGTTTAGTCACTATTGCTCAGAATCCCTATTATGAACTATTTTTAGAAATGGAACAATCATTCTGCATCTACCCATGTGATAGAAATCTTCATCCAGGCAATTGAATTTCAGATCTATGTTGCAACTCTCCCGTCGTCACCAAAATTTCTGCAAAAAGAGCTGATTTTAAATCAGCGATATCTCCCTCATCAGGGCTCCGATTCAACTGAATTGTTTTTTGAAATTTGGTATTTTTTCACAAAGAATCCAGATCTACAATTAGATTTTTCAGATCTTCCACCAAGACGTCCAGATCTGTGCTGCAAACTCGCTGCCCTGAAAAATTCTCTGCAACCCCACTGATTTTTAGATTAGCGATATCTCCTTCATTCGGACTCTGATTCAACTGATTTTTTTCTTGAAATCGGCCATTTTCTCACAAAGAATCCAGATATACAATCAAATTTTGTAGATCTTGCACCAAAACGTACAAATCTGATCTGAAAACTCGACGCCGCCGAAATCCTGCAAAAAGTAAAAAAAAATTCTCTATGGTTTTGCCCAATAAAGTGCTTTGATACCACTTGTTATAGCTCTGATACCACTTGTTATAGATCTGACCCGGAAATATGATAGATTTGATATGAAAATATAAGATAATGCAAATAAACCTAGAAATAATATGAAATGATTCTTTATTGATCAAACCCTTAAGGTAGGGCAACACCATAAATTCACTCCTTAAGGAAGGAGAACACTCCACAAGCCGTATGCTTCTACATACAATAATCCTTCACAATTCCTTGACACCTCTCCATGTGGAGTCTCTAGCTTCTATATAGGCCTCATACATACAATACCATGGATCATTACCATGGTTCCGTCCTACCATCCACTAATACCATGGGCCCATTACATTAATACTAACTACTTGTGGTCCCTTACATGATATTGGTTAACCACCTTATTTATTACTATGGCCCATCCCATTATTACATTATTACCTTGGGTACCTCCCCTGGTACCCCATATTATCCCCCCTAGGTATATAACAAAAGGTGATGACTAAAGCTCAGCAATTTCATAGCGCACTACGAAACTGCTGAAGCTAAATATCCAATATCAATCAACCAGTTTTGAAACATAAGCGGGAAATTTTGAAAGGTGAATATATACAAGGCATCATCTGAAGCTTCAACATTCAACCTGGTTAAGACAGGTGGAGAAAATATGGATTTGGATCCAACTTTAGATTTTTGTCATAAAGTGAGCACATTTACCACAGTTCAAAATATGTCAAGACAGCTTGAAGGAGTTTTTGTCTTTAAACATAAAGGAGGTGGACAGAACATCAAGGACATGGCCATTTGTTACAATTTGGATAATAAAAAATGAAGGATATGATTCTGTGGATTTGAAAATTGTAAGGCAAACTAAAGACCGATAAGCAAGGGTAGTTTCCTATGTTTCAGGAAAACGGAGAAGATGTGGCATGGAAGACCAACATGGAGCCTTGAACATCCATCACAGCCAAACTGAAAAGGGACCAGATGTCAAAGAACGAGAACCATTGTAACCAAGGCTATTATTAACATAACATGGTGTTAGAATCCCACTTGATTTAGATCTTTGGAAAGGCTAGTTGAAGTTTGTTACATTTAATAAGCAGTTAAAAGTTGAATAGGTTTCATTAGAAGTAGATTTCGAGTTCCCCTCATGCTTGAGGAGGAATCTCAATCAGGTAGAAGAGCTCTATAAATTGGAGAAAGAGAAATGTACAACGGGTTGGAAAATTTATTGACAAAACTCTGATATTTGGCTTATGTAATACTCTGTTTTGGTAAATACAAGTTTGGCTTTGCTTCTTAGGACTCATGAGGGATTTGATGTTCAGAATGTGTGGTATTTTTCTTTTCCTAATATATGCAGTGGTATGAATGTGTAATCACTTAGAATTCACTTATAGTGCTCTAATTTCCTGTATACATTCATAGACTGTGTGGTCCCATATGTTCTTGGTATGTTCTGAATGTGTTGAATGTTGAATGCCCTGACTTCTATGTAAGGTTAATACCATTGTTATACTGAAATGATGTTGACTCCATAAGCCCAATGGATAGTTGCTAAATGTGTTTCCACCATTCATATTGTTTACATTTGTTTCACAAGAGTTAGCCATCTTAACTATAATAAAAAACATTAACCCTTTGAGAGAGACCTCTCTGGTTGGGGAGGCTAAGCCTCAACCTAAAGTAGGTCTGAAATAGTTACTTCAAGTCTTCCTGGTCTGTAGCCTTCCAAGATTAGATTTTGAGATAACAGATCCCATATGTACTCTCACATAAAACACCATCTTCCCATATCGATAAAGACGAATATGAACAATATTGTCCAAAATAAAAATAAAACAGTCCATGGAGTCCATATGAGAAAATAATAGTAACCATAAAATATTTACCTTCTCCAGGAAGTGGAAAAGAACCCAGGTCCATTGTAGTGTTACCCAACTTAAGCTCAACCTACATCTCGTCTCTAGTTTCCAATAGTGCCCGCTTCGACAGTAAGTTAACATTGTGGTTGAACTCATGACTGATGTGTTGAATTATATTTGCCCTATGAGAGTTCCATAATATTATGATACAAATAAGCCATCCCTGTAAATGATATTATGAGATGTTACATTTTCCCAATATATGATCAATAATGACATTTGAGTCACTGAATATGTGAATGTATGGAATGTTCAAGAAAGTAGCAAAATATAGTAAACCCCAAATAGAAATAATCTTTGCCTTCATGTTAGTACCACCTCGAGCATGCTAGTATACCCATAGCTCTTACTCCTTCGACATTTTGAGTTCTAGAAATGAAAACCACATAGATTCCTTTATGTAACCCCATCAAAGTATGCAGTCAGAAATGTCTCACCAGGTTGCCAAACCTTTTTTTGATTGGTACTTGTATCCTTTTTGAAGATTTTTCTAATATAATACCATTCTATAATGTGATCCACAACCGTAGAGGAGTCTCCTTGAAATATTCAAATATAATCTTGCTACACCACTTCCATATTTCCCAGCAAAATATTAATGGAATGGATCTCCAATTATCATTTTGTTTACCTCACAATCCCAAAAATATTGAGATATTAGAGAAGAAAGTTTGTGGGAAATCTATATCCAAGGATATCTAGCAACATATCATTTTAGAAACCGGAATATGAGAAATAAGTTCTCATTATTTTCCTCTTCCACCCTGAATAATACACAAATATTTGGCCCATTCAAATTTCTCTTATGGAGATTCTCCTAGGTGAAATTCTTGTTTTTCTAAAGAAGCCATGCAAAAAAAATAATTTTTATAGGCAATTATTTTTTTCCAAAACTTATAAAACCACATGCCTCCACATTGAGCATTTCATGAAGACAAAGCGTTTGATATATATATTCGCCACGACAACATAGTTTGATTCCATATTACCCCTCAATGAAATCCTGTCCTCAGCATATGCCTTGCCTGCGCTTGACCACTTTAGCTCCTTTCAAGTCTGAGACCACTCCCCCGCCAAATTATACTCCAAGCCCATCTCATCAGTAGTGCACCATATAGGGAACTGACCATTCCATGCAGATATAATCTGGTTCCAATAGAATATACCATATTTGTGAAGACATTGGATCAGCAACTCAGAGAAGGTGATAGAATGAATAATACCCAAAATGTAATCAAGACCGCTCAATGTTTAGTGCCACAAGCCAAGAACCAAGCATAAATTCTATAGAAAACTATGATGATACTTCTTGAAGCTACGCCAAATAACCGACCCCATAGAAGTCCTACTATGATTTTGACGAACCCATACAACAAAATCAAGATCCTTTAAATATTTATGCTTCACTATATTGCTCTAGATGCCTCCGACAAAGATGGCTCTCCATAATGCCTTTTGTAACAATGCGCTTCCAAATCACGACTGACCCAAGATACTCCAGCCCCCCATCCGTTTAAGAGTGGTAATGATGTCATGTTTTGACAAATGATATTTATGTTTAGTAATACCCCCAAACTAGAGATAGTGTGCCATAATCCTATTCAGTTTATTAATCATAGCAGGTGGAATAGTGTATAGATGTGCTGAGTACACACATAGTTGTGTAATCACAAATTGTGTAAGTGTGATGTGAACCCCAGAGTGAGGCATCGGTTCTCCTAGCACAATATCATTTTACAATATTAGTCCACTAGCCACAACCAAATTTTAATTTTGTATTTGTTGGGCTTAATATTATATCCCAAATATTTCAGTCCACCCATTATAGATGCCACACAGATATGAAAAGAATCCTTAATGTGTCCGATATCCTCCAGGTTGCAATTCCCATACACAATAATAAATTTCAATAGATTCATGTAGAGACCTGATGTGTTTCCAAATCTATCAAAAATGTATGATAAATGACACCATGCACTTCTATTAATCATGCCCATAATAAATATATCATCCACAAAAAAAATTGTTGGACACCTTTATGTTGTTGCCCATATCGAGAGGGACAAAGTTATCTCCCACCACTACTTGTTTTATACATGCACTCCGATCATCCACAACCAATATAAATAGAAGTGGGGATAGGGAACAACCCTGCCTAAGACCCCTACTAGCAACAAAGAAATTAGTAGGCTTACTATTAATTAATACAACATATCGTACATTTTTTATACAAGCCATAATCCACTCCAAGTTCCTCGCTTGTAATCCAATTTTGTTAAGAACGATTTTCAGGAAAACCCAATTGATACAGTCATATGATTTTTCTAGGTCTACCTTCATGACCACAACATTTAATTTTCTAGTATGAATGGAATGAAGGCGCTCCTAGGCAATGGCAACAACATCCTGTATTTGACAATTTGGAAGGAATCCAAACTATTTGGGCAATATAAATTTGGATATGATAGGCTTCACTCTTTCAAAAATAGTTTTAGAGATCATCTTGTACATAATATTACACAGAGATATCGACCTGAAATCTGAAAGGGTCTTAGAGGAAGACCTCTTTGGAATGAGAGCAATATAATTCGAGTTAATATGTGGATGGATATACCCATGGACTCTAGATTCCTCAATCATGGCCAAAATATCACCCCAAAAAATATCAAAGAAATGAGTGAATAGCTCAACAGTCCAATCGTCCAAACCCTGACATCTATCTTTTCTGAAATATTTTAGGATCCCCAATATTTCCATAGCAGTAACTTCTTTGAATAGATCCTTATTCTCTTATTCATCGAACATATATGGGTATCCCACTACCCCCCATATCTGGTCCTACCCATAATCTCCCATACGCCTCCCAGAGGCCATTTGAAAATGTATAGAAGCTACCCTGGAGATATCCTCACGTGAGAGGCATATATTTCCATTATTATCCTTGATCTCCCATATACTGTTGTTTTTCCTTCTGTGGTTGGCAAAACAATTAAAGAATTTGGTATTACGATCCCCCTCATGGATCCATATGGCCCAACTTTGCTGCCTCCAAGTTGCCTCTTGAAGCTTCAAAATATGACTTTGTTTCAACTCTAATGAGTGAATTTCCACCATAATGGACATCAGGGGATGAGGTATGGTAAGTTTCAACTGCATTTTTTTGAGGAACCTCGATATCTCTTTCAACTCCAATTTCATTAGGGTTAGTTTCTTTCACTCCCATTTCTTGACCACATATTTCGATCCCCTGAGACTATTGAGGATATCTACCATAGGGGAAATTCCACAGGCCTGTGGGCGCTGCCGACATTCTCACAGAAGAGCATCAAATTCTCGATCCTGTAACCAAATACAGGTGAATTTGAATGGGTAGCCTAACCGGAGGTCCTCCCATCACCATAAAAGTAATGTGGACCTATGGTATGAAACAAAACTACACATAATACCTAACTGTATAGTGCCTAGTCTATCCAACAATTCTTTGTGAATAAGGAAGTGATCCAGATGTTTTGCTACAAAGGCACTACCCATCCTACCATTATTCCATGTAGGGCTGAGATCGGGAGGATATATATCAATAAAATTATGGCCCAACATGATATCTTTGATCATATTCGACATAGAATCAGATCTATTTGTACCCCCCCATATCTCATCAGTTCCACTCATGCAGTTCATATCCTCTGCCAAGATGAGAGAATGAAATTCTAATATTTATGATGCAACCAATCCTTCCCAAAACCTCGAACGCATCTAGGAAGTAGGATGCCCGCAAAACAAGAAAAAAACCTCATATGAGCCCACGTGGGGTCCCATAAGGCAGCCAGTCCACCCAACTGACCCACAACATCAATAGCAACAATGTAGCATTCCGAAAACATTCTCATGAAATAAGAAATTTCTTGTTGTGCAAGGTGCATAGTGTCCTCTATAAGTATAATGTATGTCTGAGAGAAGTGAAACAAATCTTTGAGAGCCAAAAATTTAGGAGTGGCCCCAAGTCCCCGAATATTCATAGAAATAATGATGTTCATTACAAACCTGATGGGGCTGCATTTGCTCTAAGGGCCCAAGAGGGAATGGAGGAAGCAATTGAGACATCAACCAGATAATGGGATATAAATGGAAAATAAGGGATAGTCTTAGCATGACCCCGAAAGTGTCAGTTGTCCGTACCCATTTTATGATGGACTGTAATGCTATGTACAAAGTTAGGACTGATTTGTGGAGACTTAGCACCAGGGGTATTATCAATGGTGAGAGATCAAAGATCTAAAGTTTTGCATATGAGAAGGCCATCTAGGTCACTATCCACCGAATTGGTAGGGGATGTAATTGAAGAACATAGAGAAATGGAGTGGCTTCAGGTGTCAGATGAAGTCTGAGTAACCTGTGAACTAGTGATATGAGGAATATACATGATATGTGATGGAAAGGTATCACCATGTGACATCAGGAGGGGAGGCATCGCCCCAGATGTGCACGGGTCTGAAGAAGACTGAGGAATATTCTGGGTTGACATGGGCAGTGAGTCATCTGACAGAGTAGTCCCAGTACCCTTTGAGGAAGGGAAAGTTGGAATCTTATTAGGCACCAGATTAACACGTTTAGGTAACAAAAAGCTAGCAAGTGAATAGGGGATAGAGAAAGGTGGTATACCTAATATACGACGTATATCATCTGCAAGTTTACCAAGCTCCATGCCAATAGCAAATGCAACATTTCCGCCACCCTCAGAGACTCAATATGAATGAAATTTACATCAATACATACAGCGCCTCCCCCCAGACGACGCAGACATTGTGGCGTCAGATGGCCTATATGGTAAGAAATGAGACATCTAAACGAAATTCCCTAGAAATCCAATATTTGATGTAGATGAGTCTCTCCCTAGTAGATTTCAATATGATCAGGGAATCCCCCACTATTTTCAATCAATATCCAAGAAATTCGCTTGTCCCAGCACCCAAACACTGACGATCGACATATACAAATTTTCCAATGGAATTACCTATATCCACAAAAACATGTTGTGTCCAAAATTCGATAGGTAAAATAGGCAATTTAAGCCAAATCAGAGTGTTTTTGGCCGTCTCCTTCAACAGGTTAAAACCAATGTACCATTCATGGAGGCCCAAGAAACCTCTCCCCCAAACCCATGGAATTCCTTTGATTTTCTGCAGTTCTTCCTCGCACAGAAAGTGGAAGCTCTACCACTCATTCATAAGGTGCACCATCGACAACATATAACCCATGATGTATTTCCATTTAGCTTCCACCTAGTTCTGCATCTCACCTTCCACCATATTAGCAAAATTCCATCAACCCAACAAAGCGCCTTTTTTTAGACTGCTCACTAGATCATGAAGAACGTCATAACCAAAATTGAGAATAGGCACAGGGGAGCAAATTTTAACAGAGTGGCCATGTCGAGAGCACGGTTGATGATATCCACATGGATCTTGAGATGTATTGTGTAGCGCATAATCGCCACTTGGCACACCATTAGGCAAGCTGATGTTTCCCCCAACCCCCCCTTCAACCGAGCGATCCCCGAGTGCCAATTGATATGGATTCCCCCGGAGTGACTACACCTCCAGTGTGGCATTGATAAATGCCTCATGTGTAGAGGTATCTGATTCAAATGGGTCAATGTGATCCATCAAGTGGGAAGGAATGAAATAAAGATGGAAATGCCTAGAATTATAGTAATTAAATATGTTTCACATAGATCATCAAAAGTCTTGTTAGAGAGAATTCCCCTGGACCATTGGGATCCATACACAATACAACTACCAATAAAAAATTCATCACATAAAATCCCCATGTATCATCCAAGAAATATACCACCGAAGAAGATCAACACAAAATAGGAAGGTGGCATAACAGACAATAAAATAAATATTTACCCATAAACAGAGATGTCACCCACATCATCCCTTGTCAGAGAAATGAGGTAGATGGTAAACACGAATTTAATGGACTACCAACTGACATCCCATCACATATAATTCGCCACCACATGCCGCCCACTAAAAGACCTCAAAATAGATTAGAATAAAAAGGTGCAGACCGGGAAAAGTTTTTGATCCCCAAAAAGGCCAGAGTAGACCCAGAATCATGTAGGCACCACAAAACCAATAGACCCAACATCTGGAGAACCATATCCTTCACAACAACAAATGCAACTACAACCCCTATAGGACCACCACCTATTGAAAATTCTAAAGCTAACTTCTTCACAGGTTTGGGAGATAATAAAGGAGTCACTCCAAGTGTCCAAACGGTAATGAAATTAGCTGGATATATATAGAGACTAGCACGTCCGCACATCTGTGGGCATGAAATTCTGGGAAGAATAGTCTAGAAGGACATAAATCCCCCCGAGGATGAAAGGATTGGTAGTAGAAACAAAAGGAAGATTGTATAATTGTCAATCTAGATCATAACCCAAGAAAATACATTCTCAGTAGTCCAGACATTGAAGACCATCCATAGTATATAACTGATAAACCGGGGAGACAAAAAGTGCTCCCAGAATGGAAGAAACTGTCGAAAAACAATCCAAGCACATCGACAGGAATGGAAATGAAAAACAATAGATACCAATATATAGACAAGGACCACATGTAAGGTACACGACAATGACCCCCCGAATGTAGAAGGAAGCCAAAACATAAATTATTTCACCATAGCCAGCGTTGAACCACCGAACCGATCATAAAATAAACATACCTAAAAACACCCTAGATATACTCAGAGTTTACCAATAGCTTCTCATTATATAGAGATAACAACATCCAGTTCTCCCATCTGCGTGAAGCCCTCCTCTTTCCTAAGACAGAAACAGAGTCAACATACCTACAAAACCTCAAAGCCAGGAGGCTCTGTGAATATGTGCATTTGCATGGTTGTAAAAAATGAGCACTTGGAAACCTTGTGCCCACAAAATGTCTAAAATAGAAAAACTGAAAAAAATCACAACCCACATCAAATGGGATTTGATCCACTGACCTAGAATGAAGGTGTTCAATTATGACAGAACAAGCAAACACCCATTTGAAAGCAAACGTCGGAATTGAAACCACATTAAAAAAAATATTATCCTTTCAGCATTTGAAAAGCTAGAAAGGTAAAATAATAATAATATAAGTTAGGCTTTCATATCATGCAAGAGATCATGGGCATACGAGAGTTGTTAAATATAGACACAGTAATTTTCCTTTCTTATTAGGGAAAATATATAAATATAGGCATAAATATTAAAATAAAAATAAAAAGTATTATTATTCAATTTTTATTAATTTTTTAATTAAATTTCTCTATTTTAATTTAAAAATTAATCAAATTTTACAATTAAAAAATAAATAAATAAACAAGTAAACATAGCACAAACATATACATGTATTTTTTTACAAGCGAAGAATCAAAGTTTATAAAGAGTAATACAATAGTGAATTAACCACAGTTTTCTTCCCATTACCATATATAAAGAGGATTAAACAAAATTTCCATAGACAGATAGATCTATGTCAACTTGTCGTTTAGTCTCTTCACACTTGTGCACTGAACAATCTGCAGCATTTGGGCACTAGTTTATTTTGACTATTGTGCATAAAAAAATATTGTCTTACTTAAGATTACTCCACCTGATGAGTGGTACCTTATATTTTCCTATTTTTTTAATTGAGAATTGATCAATCTCACAAACAAGATGATCCTCATTAGGTAAATCAATCAAATTGAAATGACAAGGAGTGCCCGGTCACGGGAAGCTAGGAGATGGACATATTCTTAAAGGAAAGGGGAAGAACGCATGGTTAGATTGGTACAAGTAAACATTAGTTAGGACATTAATTTAGATTCTTTCTAAAATAATTTCTTACAAAGAACAAACTCTAGAAATATACTAGGTTGATAAATTCTCAATCAATCAGAAGATAAAGAAAATTTCTTTTGATTATTGGTCCAAGTTTTTTCTAATCTGAATTTAAATAGGAATGCAACACATTACAGAAATAACCATAAATATAGAGATGCAACAGAAATAATACTTCATTTCATTAATGTAAAATGCTGAACTATGCTTACAAACAGAAATGGGAATAAATCAGCTAGGGTGATGGTAGCTTATCTTTGAGAAGAGATGTGGTGGTTATATGTCTCTAAACTGTTTCACAATGAGGTTCGAAGGTATCTTTATGGTTGAGAAACAATGGAAAACCATAAAGATCCAAAAACCTAACCCTAGGGGATGAAACGCCAAACTCCAGGCCTCGTTTCGGGTAAATTGGTACATGAACTTCTAGGGGTTGTAACTTTGGCATACAATCTTCGTTTGACACACACAACAGCTTGTTAGAAAGATATACGCGAGGAATACAATTTTTGGAAGAGAAACATTGGGCCATGGAGCCACGATGCTCCTAGATTTCTAAAAAATGTCATTTAGGGCCTCAAGGCGGCTCTGAATGTTCAGGACCCGAAAAATTGCTAAAAATAGTAAATTGTGCTACAATTAAGGAAACTAGAAAACTGAAAGAGACAGTTGTGGGTGTCCATGTAGGATAGATGGGTGGCCACCAACATCCACCATTATCATTTTCATTATAGTATGTAAAATGTGTTTCTCATAATAATTGGTTATCATATAGATAGGACAAACCAATCTAAAGACTTTTTATTATAAAATGTAAAAATACATTTCTCGTAATAATTGGTTAGCTAGAAGATAAGACAAAACAATCTAAGCGAGACACTATTTTAGATTTTATATAAAATAATTTGTCACTTAACATAGAAGAAGAACCTTGGAAAGTGTTAGAGATTCGTAAATTTGTAATCGAAACCACGAAAGACATAAAAGAGGTTGGTTTCAGTAAATCTTGTGCAGGTGTCACACTAATATTTTTGTATCATTTTAATTTTATTTAAAATGATACAAATGATTGCACTGATATTGTTGCACTTGGATGGAAAATTGTGACACCTATCAGTTGGTTGGAATTAGATTCTCCATCACTCCCCCATAGTTTCAAACACAAAAACTTAAACTAAGATGTCTTCTGGTCTATGTCCTAACAAGGCTTACAATTTAGAAATTTGAGATCATCTTGATTTCATTTACTTCTTCTTTTCTTCCAAAACTTATAGCCCCTAAATTGTTTCAAAATTTTCTTTTTGTTGTATAATTTAAACCTCAGTTTATTCATTTGCTTGTGCGACTCGTATATTGTTCCACATTTTCTAAGCATATCCTAGACTTCTTCAAAAATCAAATTCTATGCAGACTATTGCCACAAGTCATCTCTTGTATTGTGCTTTTCATAATCAATATGTTGCAACACAAGTTTATAATAAAAAATATTTCTTCTAGAGTCCACTTCATGAAAATATCATTAATGTTTTCATCATTTATGTTGTCTTCAAAGTTCATTTTTGTACCTCCTATGCAAACCTTATCAAGGCATGGTGTTGCAAGCCATGCTTCAATGAAATTTAACTCTTGTTCATAATTGTCTTGTTTATCTACAGATTGGAAATTACTAAAAGTTTAAAATCTTATACAAAACTACATTGGTTATGTTCCTTCTGCTCTATAATCAAAGCTTTCTCCTATTTTCCTTCATTATCTACCTTAGCTTATGTCTTTCTCTCTTTGACTTCTTTACTAACAAGTGCTTCTATGAACAAATTTTCTTCCACTTGGTTTCTAGAGTCAAGTGGGCTTCTCTCACTGAATAGCATCATGTTGATATGATGTGTTTCTTGCATCGTTCACAACCATTCATCATTAGTCAACAATTCTTCATCAAAATTTACATCAGCAATATTAATAGCTAAATTTACAATAACATTGATTGCTCCAATGGTACCATTAATATCAACATTGAGCTCTATTGTTGGATTCACCAAATTTCCATTGACTTGTGGATGTGCACAGTGGGATTCATGAGCATCTATGCGCTCCTTCTCTGCTGCCTTTGTATATTTACAAAAAAAGCATTCTCAAGTGTCCGAAGACTCCTTAGCTATCTTCACATCAGCAATGAGGGGAAGAATGTTGTCATTAACACATTCTTTTATGCATTTCAATGCAAATGCATTCTCTTTCCTTATTACTTCCAGATCTTTCAACAAGATCTCAAACATTTCTTGTTGTCACTTTTTCACAACTTGGATTTTTAGTCTTCTAGTTTTTTTCACCTTCTTCATTCACACTGCGTAGGAAACATTATTCTCTTTCTAGAGTTTTATGCCTAGGGATTTGATACCATGACAAAGAAAGAAAAAAAAACATGGAGCATAGATTTCTCTTCTCAATATATCAACAATTAAATAGATTACATTTGAGTGCTCAATTATAAAATGACTACTGTAAAACTAAACCGAACTTAACAGAACTTGAATAAACTAACAATAACTTATTTAATTAGTTTTTTGTGAAGACAAAACGTTAATGAATCACACTTTTAAATAAAATCACTTCTAAATTCCATAAAAATGAGAGAGACCCCACAACCTAACTACTAATGTATTCTATATAGAGAGACTCTTAAATTCTATGCTCTCAAAACACAACTTCAAATTTTTTGAAAAACCCTTGGATGGATAGATTTTTTATTAAATCAAAATATTACAAATGATTTGGATGATCTAATTTACCATTTCCTCATATTAAATTTAGTAGGATGCCACTATTCCCACCCGAAGTGAGTTTAAGTGAGCATGGTACTTTATATCCTTTAAAAAAATATTGACTACTTGTCAAACAGATAGATTCTGAAATCAATCAGAAAAGGAAATGATTACATGCTAGGGTAGGAGAGTAATTTTATTTTTAGAATGAAAAATAAATCATTAGCCATATGTTACAAATACACGAGATGCTAGACTTGAAGACAAGTTGTCTAAATGTTCACAAATTTGAAGGGAAAGTTAACTTTTGTTTGTTGGAATTTGGGTTATTTTTCTCAAAAAATTTGATCATAAGAGTGTTTGAATTGATTTTTTAATTATGGAAATGGATTTAGTAGCATAAAAAACTTTATGGGCACACAAAATCCCAAAATTTGACAATTCTAATCAGGATTTCCCAAAATTTCTGTTAGCTTTTGGCAAAAATCATATCAAAATTTTCACTATTTTTCAGAGAGAATTTGTGACCTTGGTAGACTATTTCAATTATGATACGTGGTCGGGCGGTGGCTCTCTTAACTTATAAACATACAAATATAGATCCAATCTGATTCAAGTATGTTCATGAGTGGGTACTGTGTATTTAGATGTGTTTCTCTCTTTGGTAGTATTCTTTGAGCTAATAGAAATTCAACTCTCATAGAAATACATTGTATGTATGATGTGTAGAAATTTCTCTATCGATCAACTAGCTCTGATACCATGTAGAAATTTTGCAAATTCTCTACAAATCTCGCTCTGAGAACTATATAGAAAATATGACTGTAGATTAACCTAAGAATTCAATATACCAAAGGAAAATACTATAACCTACTTCTACTATCAATTTGGAGAAGCTTAAAGATATAGAAAGATTGAGATGAAAACATATAACTAGAAGAAGAAGAAGTAAAGCACATGAAACACAGAAAATACTCAAGGGAAAGCCTTAGCTAAAAACCCCACTATTTGTATTATCATACAAGGTGGAAATACATCAAGAATTATACAAAGCCTTAGCTCTCACAGCTAGCCAGCTCTCAGTACAATCCTCCTGGATGCTCACAGGTAATCAAAGCTTTTCACAAGCCTTCTCCTCTGCCCTCCAAGCTCCTATTTCATTGCGGTGTTCCTCTAGGATGATTTTCTCTTACCAAGTGGAAAAATGATCTCTCACATTGTTCCTACACTTTGTCAGAACTGCACAATCCTCAAGGAAACTTTCCTTGATTGCATGCATGAGTTTCCTTTATAGGAAAACACATGCAACTGATAGTACACTATCCTTGACATTTAGTTTAACTGGGTCTTCCTCATAATATACATGTATGAGTTTCTAATGAGAGAATCTTTAGTTATTTGGAGTACACTAGTTGAGTGCATGCATGCATCAACTGATGGGTAACTCACAATTAGCTCCTCAACCAATTTTGAACTAATTTAATTGGAATTAACTCAGTAGATTGAGTTAACTAATTATAACTCAAATATAACTCAATCTTATCTCCTTAATTTAAGGGATAACTGTTGCATCACAACAAAAATACTTCTAACTTGAATTTTTCCAACTAATTAATCCATAATGAGTTAATTAATTATTTCCAAGTAGCTCGTGAGACTAAATTCGATTTTTTATGTCAAGGACAAATTAAAACTGGAATATTTTGGATTCTATTTTTATCATTTCTTGTTACTATTTTCAAAACTCCCTCTCAACAACAAAGGAATTCAACTTGATCGCGATCATGAACCCTTGGAATGTTATGCATGCAACACTTCTCTCAAGTGTTGTTTCTCCAAAAACTCCACAAACAAAAAAACATCCAACCTGAATCAGTATGATACATTTGTCATCAAAGTCTCTGACTGTTATTGCCTCTGTAAACTGAAAAATTTGCGTTTCAACTGACTCTGCCTTTTTGCACAGTTGTCAATCCTTCTCTGTGCTCTTTAGTATCTGATTTCTCTAGCCTCTATCACTTTTATCTCTAGCTACATCAATCCCATTGATTCCTCCCACTACTATGTACTTTGCATTCCCATAGCAAGGTACGATCCATGAGATAAAACCTCTTAGTGAACACTACCTAATTTCAACCTTCCTGGGACTATCACTTCTCATCACCCCACCTCACACCTTGAGATATGGTTGCATGTGATTCCTCTGCCCACTTCTCCAATTGTGGCTCATCCACAATTATCTGAGACTTCTTTTGGGATTGCATGTTGAGAGGTAATTTACTCTCCCTTTGAACCACCAAGTCTCTAACATTTTCCTTGCTCCTCAAGGCTTTGCATGCATCTTGAACCTTAAGAGCATACAGGTTATTAACTCATGAACTGATATGTTTCACCTGTCTCGTAGTGATGTATCTAAGGAATGTCTTTCCTTTACTGAAGACAACATCGTAGCCTTTGTCCTCCAATATCACGACCAATACCAAGTTCTTCTTCAGTCCAGGAACATACTTCACATCTGTCAAAGTGATAGGAGCTCCATGCTCCCTTTGAAAAGTAACTGTGCCCACTCCTAAAACACTACGCCTTTTGTAGTCACTCATCTCTATGCACATCTTGAGGTCTTTCTCCTCCAAGGTAGTGAATAAATTTTTATCGTCGGTCATGTGGAACAAGGCTCCATTGTCAAGATACCAAACACAACCCATCATCGATGACACCATGCATGTGATGAGGGTAAATTCCATTTCGAACTTAGAAGCTAATGCCTCACGTTCCGATACTTCTGAGGATCCCTTCATGGAATTCTACGATGGGCAGTTAGTCACATAATGTCCCATTTCAATTGAAGTATGATATGAATTCAATTTGCACCAACAACCCCGAACTTCAAACCTCGAATTCTCCTCTCTATATACTATTCACTGCTTCGATAAACTAGCCTTTGATACCATACAGAAATTTCACTATAGATCAGCTAGCTCTGATACCATGTAGAAATTCTCCAAATTCTCTACAACTGTCGCTCTGAGAACTATGTAGAAAGTCAGACTGTAGATTAACTTGGTAATGAAATATACCAAAGAAGAATACTATAACCTACTTCTACTATCAATTTGTGAAAGCTTTAAGATAGAGCAAGATCGAGCTAAACACATATAACCAGAAGAAGGAGAATCAATGCACATGAAACACAGAAAATACTCAGGGGAAATCCTCAGCTAAAAACCCCATTATCTGTATTATCATACAAGGTGGAAATACATGAATAATTATACAAATCCTTAGCTCTCACAGCTAGCCAACTCTTAGTACAGTCCTCCTGGATCCTCATAGGAAATGAAAGCTTCTCACAAGCCTTCTCCTCTGCCCTCCAAGCTCCCATTTCCTTGCATTGTTCCTATGTAATGATTTCCTTTTTCCAAGTGGAAAAATGATCTCTCACACTGATCCTACACCCTATCAAAACTATGCAATGCTCAAGGAACCTTACCTTGACTGCATGCATGAATTTCCTTTGTAGGAAAGAAGATGCAACTGATAGTACACTATCCTTGAGATTTAGCTCAACTAGGTCTTCCTCATAATAGACATGCCTGAGTTTCTGATGAGAGAATCTTCAGTTATCTGGAGTACACTAGTTGAGTGCATGCATTCATCAACTAACTGATAACTCACAATTAGTGCCTCAACCAGTTTGGAACTAATTTAACTAGACTTAACACAGTAAATTGAGTTAACTAGTTACAACTAAAATAGAACTCAATCTTACCTCCTTAATTAAGGGATAACTTCTTAATTTAAGGGATAACTGTTGCATGACTAAAGAAAGACTTCTAACTTGAATTTCTCCAACTAATTAATCCATAATGAATTAATTAATTATTTCGAAGCAGCTGGTGAGACTAAATTCGATTTTTTAATTCACAGTTTTAATTCAAGGACAAATTAAAGTTGGAATATTCTAGATTCTATTTTTATAATTTCTTGCTACTATTTTCAATATGATGGGAGGCTCCAATGTCAAAGATGATCAGACATATTATATATATTATCACAACATATGATAAATGTCCATATTAGCACAATGACATTTACTAATGTGGCTGATATACACTGATAGGTGTATATTAAGTACATTTACAACCACCACACACGAGATAGATTTGTATCCACCACATCAATAATTATTAGGTGTATAATGTAGATGTGTCTTCTAAAAATTAGCCATTTATACTTATCAATAATTTTATAAATAATAATCACTATGTTATTATTATTATTTATATTATATATAATATAATATAATATTAATATATTAATATAATATTTGTTATTATAATTTTTGTTAATATTAACAATTATATATTTGGAACTATAAAATAATTAACATATAATATAATACTTATTTAACTCTCATAAATATATTCCAGATTAATAAATATTTATGAGTATATTAATATAAATATCAATAGGAGTGAGCAAGCGACTTAGGGTTTGAAACTATGGATGGAGACCAGGCGTCGGGGCTAAGGTCATCGTAGCTGGGAGGCCACAGGGCCATCATCACGTCAAGGGTTCGTACGGGAGGAGGACAACTAGTCATGTCAGAGCTGAGGTTATCAAGAGCGAGGGTACGACAGGGGACATGTGGAAGTTGAAGGATGATGGAACATTTTGGGACAAGGAAGGCCATGTTGTCATGAGCACCCTTAGAGAATGGCAACTAGTGGGGAAATTGGGTTTTTCTTGAGGGTAATTTGTGTTGTCATCTTCTACTCATAGCACACGAGTGCAGATAGCATTGTGAAGGGCGTTTTTACCTCTAAATAACTATCAAGGAGAAGACAAATAGAAGATAGTCAAGCCAAATGATATAGTTGTTCCAGATGCCAAACCTAGTGATATCCTGTTGGTGTTGGGTTTGGAGGTAATGGACAAAAACATTGAAAGTTATATTCATCCAGCTAGATGAACGGGGAGGAAGAAAAGAGGATCGGAGGTGGTTTGGAAGTAGGCTAAAACCTTAGGGCTTCTGGAGGAAAGCCTAGGTCTATCACTTTAGGAAAGTTGGGGAGAGCAATAACAATAGTATACAAAGCCATCCTTATCAAAGCACAGAGCAGTGACAAGTGAAAATTTTCAAGTATTGAAGCCTCTCATTCTCTTAGCCATTTCTACTCAGGAGGGTTAGAGGATATTGTGATTAGCTGTGGGCTCATTAGCAATGAGGATTGGAGTTCAGCCCAAGAGGTGGGGGTAGGGGTAGGGAAAGTTGAGACAAAGTCATGCTTGACACATGCTCAGGTGGTAAACAACCCTCACACCCCTAGGTGAAACAAGACCCAGCAACCAAATCCGGTCTCAGGGGTAGGAATTGTGGGGTTTTTGGAATTCTAGAGGGTTCGACTAACGACTAGAACAAGGTCAAGGGAGGGTCGAGGACAACAATGGGACGTGAGCGGACAAAGACATAGGAAAGGAGCAAAATTAAGCAGGTAGGAAGGGAGGCAGACCAGACACAGATAGTAGGTGTGACAGGTTTCAATTTAGAAGGAGGGTAGCCGGTTGGAGGGAGCCATAAACAAAGAGAATAATTGAGTGGAAGAACACTCCCGGAAGCAATAGAAAATGTGGAAACAATATCACAGATCAGAGAGGAAGGGACATGACAAAGGCGGGCGGGGGAGAAGACGAAAAAAACGAAAATAATCAAAATGAGTGAACCCATTGCAAATCTTGTTCTTGGAATGGACATAAAATTTGATGAGGCCATGGAAGTCATGGACCTCACTCTGGTAGGAATGGTGTGAGGCAAAAAATATTCTGCCAATTTCATATAGGAATGGACCTTGCAAAGCTAGCAGGTCATGCCAAATACTATATTCCAGGTCACAACACTAGAAAAAGCAATGGTTTATGGTAAAATTTTGAAGAAAAGAAGCAGTCAAATGGGTATTGGAAAGGAACTGGGCCTTTAGGAAACACCCGATTTTCTTTAAAAAATGGGATCCTATGTTTGACGCATAGAGGAAAAGGTTGGATGAGTTACCTGTTTGGGTTTGCATTCTAGGGCTCCCACCATTTCTTTGGGTAGAATTGGTATTCAGGGCCATTGGGAACCATCTCAGAAAATTCCTAGAGGCAGACTTGTCATTCCTACAGACTAGAGACTAGGAGATGGCTCGCATACTATTTAGTTTAAACCCTTAGGTAGGCTTAGAAGAGGAGATACACCTGCAATACAAATATTACAAGTACGCACATCCATTAGATTATGAACGCTTATCGTTCCGATGTCATAGGTGTTGTATGTACGGACACCTGGCAAAGGAGTGTATAATGGGTTTTAGATGACGAACGAAACAGAGAAAGGCAAAGGTAGGGGGTGCAGAAGAGGAGGAAATAAAGGGAAGGAAGACAAATAAATGTATGGGAGAAGATCAGATGGATATATATAAACACTATGAGGACACAGTAGAGCACATGGAGGTGCAAGAAGCACCCATCCTCAGATCTCAATCACTTCAGTAGCAAGAGGGATCAGCACAGGATCAGGACCTAGCAGCAAAAAATGTTGGGAGCCTCATACTCGCTAAAGAGCGTACGAGTCTGGACTCAACCCTACTTTCTTTTACTCCTGAAATTTCTTTACTTTATTCTTAACCTTTGTCAGGTCCCTCCAAGAAACAGAACATAGTCACTCCTATTTCAAATTCTGAAATCATCCAAATGCAGAACATTATCACCTCAATCCCCAATTTAGATCTGACCCGTGAACATGCAAGGGGTAAGGGAGATCCTCCACTCGAAGATTCTCTAGACTTAATAACCCCATATAATCTTAGACCCTGTGAGAAAAGACCCTATCCCTTGGAGGTAGTGGGGGGAATTGAGATGCAAACCCCCATGCAAGAGACCGTAAGGTGAGGGGGAGGAAAACCAAATTGTCTCAGATCAGAGCTAAATTAGATATAGCAGATGGGAAGAAAATGTCCATTTTAAGGGCGCTTAGAGTAGCTGAATCCTCCCCTAATATTGGTCAATGATCATTCTCTCATTGAATTGTCGGAGCTTAGTCTGCAACCTTAAAAAACTGGCCCTAAAAGAGATTATCTGGAACTATAATCTAGATGTACTACTACTTCAAGAAACACTCGGAGCAAGAGAAGAAATCACAAAATATCTGGCAAACTTTATGACTGGTTGTACCATTCAGGTTTTGGATGCTAAAGGTCACTCTGTAGGCCTAACAATGGGGATTAAAGAATGGAAGTTTGAACTATTGAACACCTAGGGGATGGACCAGGTTATGGGGATGGAAGTATATTCACTAGAGCATGAATATGGTGATCTTCAATAATTATGGGCCCTGCTAGGGCAAAGTTCACATTTGGAAATCATTATTATTTAAATCCCTATTTAACAACCTAAACCTGGTGATAAGAGGAGATTTAAATTTCTCAATAGGCATAGCCAAAACCTGGGTCCCTACAGCGACGAAAGACCTAATCTCAGATTTCTTTACAAACCTTATCAGAGAGAATAAGTTGTTGGACATAAACTTACTAAATATAAGACCCACTTGGAGGAATAGGAGAATAGGGGGAGATCGAGTTGCAAAAATATTGGACCACTTCCTCCTAAGACAGGAGGTAGTGAAAAATATCCCAGCCTTTTGGTAGTGAGTGGGTGAAGGAGGAGACTCTGATCATATGCCAGTCTTGCTAAAATTAGCAAAGCACCCAAAAATTCAAAAGTGCCCTTCAAATTTAATCCTGCTTGGTTATTGGAGAAATCCTATAACTCGTTATTTAAAGAAACATGGATACCTATGAGGGCTAGTGATTCAGAGGATAAAACTTATCTCTTTGTGGAGAACCTGAAATGGCTTGAAAAGGATATGATGGCTTGGGCTAAGGCCAAAAAAGTGAAAGAATAGAAAGACTTAATTCAAATAGGGAGGATTTACAAATTCTCGAAAGCTCAGAAGCTGATGGATATGAAACGAAGGAAAAGAGGGACATAATTATGTAGTTGGAATCCCAAAGGAACAAAATTCTCTTAGTAAGAGAAGAAGAATGGTGCTTGAAAAGCATAGCCATTTGGCTAAGGGCAAGGGACAAGAACACCAAATTCTTCCAAAATTATGCTTGAGGAAGGAAGAACTTGAACACCATATGGTACATGAAGGCAGAAGAAGGAAGACATGCATGAACCTTTGAGGAACTCTCTCGGATGGGAATAAGACACTTCCAAAGTTTATTCATAGCCCAGGCGGAAGTGTCCCTTGCAGAAGTGATTCAGATAGTGTAGACCTTTTCTCACTATGTGGATGAAGGGGATACTATATAACTCATGGGAGAAGTCACGAGGGTGGAGGTTGAAGAAATCATAAAATCTATTCCAAAGGATAAGAGCCATGGACCAGATGGACGCACAGTGGAGTTGTATCAACACTTCTTTGAGCAAATTGGAAGTGAATTGACTGAGGTAGTTGAAGAATCCAAAAGGAATGGTGTAATCTACCCACCTTTCAATTCAATTTTCATAGCCTTGATCCCAAAGAAGGAAGAACCATCCTCCTTTGAGGACTTCAGACCGATATCTCTATGTAACTGTATCTATAAAATCATAGTGAAGGTGATAATCGTTTGAATAAAGCAAATAATATCCAGACATATATCAAAAAAATAGTTTGGGTTCCTGGATGAGAGACAAATTCATGAGGCGATTGGTGTGGCTCAGGAAACCATACAAACATCAAATAAAAAAAAGGCAAACGCACAATAGCAAAAATACATCTTTCGAGAGTTTATGACAGAATCAATTGGATGTACCTCTGCATTCTCCTTACCCACTTGGGATTCCAAGTAGGCTTCATAAATTGGGTCATGGGGTGCCTAACTAGTGTGAGCTTTGCAGTACTCATTAATGGACTAGCATCCTCTTTCTTTCAAAGTCAAAGAGGGCTGAGACAAGGGTGCCCCCTTTCCTCTCCTCTCTTCCTGCATGGAATATTAGAAAAAATTAGAAGGGTGTGCAGTAGATTTCTCTGGGCAAGAACAAAGGAAGAGTTAGTCCTGCCTTAGGTGGCATGGTAGAAGGTCGAAAGGCCAAAGGAGTGGAGGGGATGGGGAATAAAATATTTAATAGCCTTTGGACCATCTTTAGCAGCAAATTTGGGATGGAGGTTAATAAGGATGGAGAATCTATGGACAATGGTGGTCAAAGGAAATATATCGACCCCATCCTATATGAGGATTAGATTAGGAGCTGGATAAAAAGAAAGGGAATGCCTCAGTGGTGTGGAAAGCCACCATAGATGACTTCAAAATCATAGAACAAGGTCTGTCCTGGAAAGAGGGGAATGGAGAACAAGTCAGGATAGTGAAAGACATGTTGCTGTGATGCAATGAAGAATACAGTCTTTCCCCGGGCCTTTCAAATTAGGTCAACATAAGAGGCATCTAAATTTAAGCCAAATTTAGAAATAAGGTCACTCCACCATTTGGGGACAAGCCTGGTTATCAGGGATGGACTTAAATCTCAATCCTCAACCGAGGGAGGAATGGCACAATTTCTTCAAGGAATTGTCCAAGTCCAATGTAAGGCTAAGAGATAGACCAGATCAGCTAGTTTGGGCACATGTGAACATGGGTACATACTCTCCTAAACAAGGGTATAAATTGCTAATGTCAGAAAAGGCTCGGGAAACCATCACTAGTGGGTAACCTCAATGTGGAAGTTGCAATGCCCTGTTAAGGCCCGAATGTTCTTTTGGTGCCTTCTCAGAGAAAAGGTGCCAACATGGGATATTTTACAAGAAGATATAAATAAGGACCAGGGAGATGCACCTTATGTAGGAATGATATAGAATCGATTAAACATCTATTTTTGGAATGCCCATACTTAAAGGAGGTATGTAAGAAGTAGGGAGATTGATCCAAAAGAGGGTGATATGGGAAGGGAGGTCACTAGTAGAAGTTTGGCAGAGTTGATGGAAGAAGTTTCCAGAAGGAAATATGCGGAACCTACGTCTAATCATTGCTTGGGGGATCTGGTTAGCTCAAAACAAAGTATCGTTAAGGATCAGAACCCCTCCGTGGGGAATACTGCAGTTGGGTGCACAACGATTTACACAAGAATTCCTGAGCCACATCATGATGAGAACTCTCGCCTTGTTAGAGAGGAGCAAATAAAGGAGGGAACCCCATGGGCTATTTCGATGGGACCTTTGATCCAAACAACTAGTGCGGGGCTAGGCTGGTTATCCACCTTAACAATCATAGAAGTCTCAAAGCCTCGGTGGCACTAAGGAACGGGACAAATAACTTTGCAGAATTTTCTGTCTTAAAACTCTTACCTTGTTGGCTTACCCTCTTGGGCATACTTATGGTTCAGATCTTCGGGGACTCAATGAACATAATAAAATGGTTCAATGTAGTGAGCAGATGCCAAAATTACATTTATCTCCACTCTTAGAAGAAACAAAGAATTTAAAGTCTTTTTTTAATGATTTTTCTTTATGTCACATATACAGGGAATGCAATAACATAGCAGACCAGCTTTCTAAAGTGGGTATGCAACAAGATCTTGGTAGTTGGCGGATAGTGGAAGCTAATGAGGATGAGATCCATGTGTCAGATCACCCACCATACACCTAATTGCTCACATAACTCTCAAACACTACACAATATCCTAGTTTCTAGTAGTTATTTTGTTTATCGCTTTAATTTACATGTCTACAATAGAACTATTTTTTTACTTTGCTGCAATGCATAATTTTTTTTTAAATACTTATGACATATTGCTGAACCATTCCTGTTTGGGCTATTTTCCTCATTGAGGAGGCCTGAGAATGGCTCGTCCCACACCGCTTAAGACTCAAAAAATAATGGCTTTTGTCTTTTTTCTTTTTGGGCTTCTTAATAAATGATTCACAAATAACTGATTTAACTGGGTTATTTTCCTCTTCAAGGAGACCCGAGAGTTAAATGATCAGTGATATTTTGATAGCCAAAGTGAGATAGAAGAGTTGGAACACACTTTAAAATCATACAGTCAACTAAATGATTAATTGCATATACTAAGTAACTTTTAATAAATCTTAATAAAAGGTTGGATTTTTTCCTAGAGAAAAAAAAAAACAAAAACAAAAAACAAAAAAACTATCAACATATTAATATACTTACCAAAATATATATACATACATACAAATATTAATAATTAATCATATATAAAAATATCATATTAATATTATTAACTATATTATAATGATAATATTATAATAATAATATAATAATAATAGAATATATTATATTATTATTATAATATAATACTATAGTATAATAATAATAATATAATAATAATATTAAGTATATATACATGGTAACTACCATTGAAATATAATATAATTATAGTATAATTATTATAATGATACATGGAAATATATATTATTTATAATAATATAACTGATATTAATTTAAATTATAAATATTAATATATATTTATTATTTGTGTTAAAATAGTAATTTTTGTGGTCTAATATTATTTTTTAATTTATATTTTTGATGTTTTAGTATTAATCCTTGGATTTAGTATAAATAATATTATATTTTAGAAATAAAACTTGTAAATAATTAAAATCCAAAAAGATATATTAAATCCAAAAATTAACATAGATTAATATGTATAATAAACCCAATATTAAAAAACTCATTGATATATTTTTATATATCATAAATATTTATAATATTATTATGAATTTAGACTTTCTGTGATCCATAGCATGTATGAGAGAATAATTTAGGCAAAATCATATAAAAAATTATTCGTCCACTAGTTTCTAACCAACTAGTATGGTTCATTGTCAGAACAAGTTGTGAGAACAAGTTATAATACTTTGTTTTATTTGTAAAACTTTTTAAGAATATGTAGTATTTAAGTAAAAATACATGTAAAAAACAAGGAAACCAATTAAAAATCTAATTAATAGTGATATCAAGAAATAGAAAAATCGTTTCAAAATTTTTTTTTCATTAACATTTCATTTACAAAAACTAAAACTATGCTGAACTTATTAACTCCATACTATTCATAATTCTTTATATTTAAAAAATAAAATTATACAATGTCTCTTAGAAAAAACATGGGTGATTATTTAAAAATAAAAATACCAGCACAACTGTTAGCAAACTAACAGTTTACAAACATTTTGATTTCATTTGTAACATTATCTATAAGGCTTAAAATATGTTCAACCTATTCACTCTGGACTCTCCATAATTTTTTATATTTAATAACATAATAATTCCATATTTAAAAAAAAAAATGGGAATTCTAGAAAGCTTAATAGAACAAACCTATTTGCAAATAAATTAAAAAGCGAGGAAAGTAGCACGGCTATTCGCAAAGTGACAGAGAGCAAATATTTCATTGCGCCTACGCTGTGCATCATGGTTGTAATTAGCATTGTTTGAACAGGGATAGAATACAAGCATCATCTATTCAACCGATGACAGCCATGCATTGTAAACCATATCTTTTGGGTTGGCGGTCAATCATTAAAGACTATTTTATCTACCACGGCTTATTCCAAGGCAACAAACCAAAACGTTTCGTAAATTTTTGAATTTGAAATTATAAAATCTATCAATAGTCCTCTATAAGAATGAAACTATAAAATTCTAAGAATGAAATTATAAGATTTTCATTAATCTGATTTCGTTTTCGCATTTTGTAATCTTTAATGCTGTGTTAAGGGCATCTTTTATCTTAAATAAAAATATATTTAGTTAAAGGTTTTTATTTCAATTTAAAGTGGACCACGATAGGTTGATTTGATGGTCTAGATTGATTCTCAAGGGAATATGCTCAGCATATGCTTTGTCTTGTATTATGTTAGAGAATTTGTTAGATTGCATTGAGTTTTAATAAATTTAAAAAGTTTGATGTAAGGTCCACCAATTTGTTAGGGATTTTTAAAGCATATATAGTTTTAGAGAAGTGTCTTATATCTCGGTTGTAAATGATAGAAACTCATCAATAGTTTTGTTTTTTATGAAGGCCTGGGATTCTTAAGGGTTAAGTAAAATCAAAGTTAATAATAATATTTTTGTTGTAATAGTTTTTTTTGTTATATATTTACCAATTGTAGATACAAATGAAGTCTTAAGCTATATCAACCACATTAAAAATAGGTGGTTGTACTAGTGTATAGTTTATTTAGTAACATATGATTTTATTTTCAATTCCTCTCCTCATATGACATAAAATTAGCACAACCACATTAATAAATGTGGTTGATACTTCTTCAACTTAATATATACTATATTATACACTTAATATTATAAATAATAATATTATAAGTCATAATTATAAACCCTCAAATTAAATATTAGTGTATTAAGATAGATTAATATTATAAATC
>APFE031171157.1:39151-71914 GCA_000404065.3 Pinus taeda | reverse complement strand
TTAAATTTATATAATTAAATAGTTAGATAATCTAACTAACTATTTAATTATATAAAGTTAAACATTTTTAATGAAGGTTTGACTAACCCACTATTAATTATATATTTAAGCTAACTAAATATTTATTTTTATTTAAACATAGTTATCGGTTCCTATCCCTGTCGCTTATCTAGTCCATCTAGATGTTTCCCAGTCAAATATAATTGTTAGGAGGTTTAGCCTCCAGTTAAATATAGACGTTACCTGGTCAAATATAACCGTTATAGTTTCCTAGTTATTTATAGTTGTTATAGGTTCTTCTCTGACTATTTAACATGTAGCCTGAATCTGATTCTTCAACTTGTCCTAACGATGAACCACACTAGCTCGTTCGAAATGCATCGACAAATGATCTATCATGTGATTTACACCGAAAAACGTTTTCTCATAACTATAATAGATTTGTGTATCCGAATGATAAAATTTATAGAGAATACTTTCCTGGTTAGACATTGTCTGAACTTCCAGTCGGAAATAACTTTGTGTGATGAATATTATGTGCAACAATCATTGTGATTTTAGGCGTATAATAGGCGTCTATTGTTTAAACTGAGGATTTTAAAACAAATAAACAACCATATGAGAAATTTGGGTCTTTTTTGGGGACTTGCACTATGGGGTTGTCTGTGATGTCAATGAGAATATTCTTCATTCTAAGGAGAAGAGCCATAGTGTGATGTAAGTCATGCTTAGTTTGTATATGTTGTTTTATTTGTATTTGTTACTAGTTGGATGTGGTTGTTTGAATTTTTTCTTTACTTATAGTTACTACTTAGCATTGGTAGTTTTATTTAGTGGAGTAAATGTAACAAGCATAGAAATGTATGTGGGTTTCCCCTACTAAGAATACAGATATAGTATAAGGTTTTTAAGCAAAGATTACGATCAATATTTAGAAACAGCTACTCCAAAGGTTTATCAACACTGGAAAATTTACAACTCTAAAGTTTTAACATGTGTAGATGAAGAAAGGGCAACTAAAACCATTTCTTCCTTGAAGAAGTCTATCATTATTCTAGAATCCAATATGTCTTGTAACCCATCATTTTTCTTCTCAATTCTAGCGCATGCTCACATTACAAGGTCTTTACTCTCCTAAACATCCTGAATTATTGGCTACTGGCCTCTCACTAGCTCCAGATTAACCACTTGAAAATTGTAGATGCCACTTTTGTCATTCAGGTTAAGAGTGTATGCATATTCCGAATGAAATGAGAAAGTGATTAACTTTGAGTTCTAAGATAACAATTCTCATTATAAATTCTCTATCTGATTTGAATGGCTTCACAACTCTAAGTTGCTTTAGGATACTAGAGATTTTTCACAAGAGATCTGGTTTTAAAATTTTGTATGTCCAAACCTTATCTAGGTCCTATGCATATTAAGGGAACAAATTGAAATTCCCAATGCATGCCTACTTACTGAAGATAGATGCCTAGGTGAACTCCTTTATGGCTTCGCAGCCTTTGTCTAAGTTCTAGAAAGAATTTTAATACATCATGATTACAACTTCTAACAAAACAAGTTCATGGTTCTCAAAATATACTTGATTTGAAATATGCAATATGTAATCTGAAATACTAAGCTACCAAGTTTCAGGCTGAGACATCAATGTTTTCCAAAGGGTAACATTAGAAGTTGTGGATATTAACTTTTCATGAACTATAAAAAACCTTTGTAAGGATACCCAAGTCATGGTGAGAATGTCATATTGAAAAAAATCAAATAAATAACTAGTCATGAAAATATTACTACTTTGATAGCTACGTAAGTTATGTTGTAAGAGTCTAAGGAACCCTTTAAAGTTCAAACTGAATGGAAGCCACACATTCCAAATGCAATTTCCACTCTAAATCATAATATAATTTAAGATATTGGTAATTCTTACTATTGTTTTTGAGTTTTTGGAAGTGCTTCTAGAAAAACATGAGCACCTTAAACTAATTGTGGGATGCAAATTTTATTGGGCTTACAAAACTAAGGTAATGAACTAAGTAAATAAATAAAAAATAAATAGACAAAGATATATCTAGATCCTAAATTTTGTATGCTTCCAAAGCTCACACCTAGCGTTTTACCCTTCATAATGTTTATATGGAGTTATTAAAACAAATTTATAATTTTTAGGCTGGGGTGAGACAAGGTGAGCAAATTTTATTTTCAATTGAAATAAAGTTGTTCATAAGTATTTTTCTGTGTACCTCGATTTATATAAATATAGCATCCAAAATTTGCACACATGAAATCGATTCCCTTCTCACAAAGGGTATTACGATAAACTAAATGCATCTTGAAGGCCAAAGTTCGAGGCAAATGAAGATCTTGTAGGGATCTTAAATACAATAATATGGGTGGCATGAGGAGAGGGAGGGTATATACTCAATAGAACCTATATTATGAGAAAGTTGATTCCAAATGAAACATATCTAGAGTATAAAATCTTTCTTTCAAATCGTCATATTGCCTTCCTATCGTCAATGCCAACTCAGCTCCAAGCCACCAAAACCATGTTTGTCATGGAGACTCTTTCAATGCATTTACTTTATGGAGTACTTGTTCGAGAGACATTAGAATAAGTGGAATAATGATGGAAGAGCAGTGGAGATGCCTTTCAAAGATTTTTTGCTACAACTCATGGGAAGAGGAAATAATACATCAAAGAAATGAAGATTTCAGTCACAAACTTCCAACATCAAGCTTCATAAATTGAGGTTCAAACATGAAAGGTATGTTGCATAATTCAACCCTCAAAAATTGTAATCCTTGTGATTCTTTCAATTTTTCAAAGAGAGAAACATTAAATTTGATAGAAAATTCAATAGCCTTTAACATTGGATTGCAACCTATTAAATTTGATAGAAAACTCAATAGCCTTTAAAATTGGACTGCAACATGTCTAGTACCTTGTTACAGACCATGAAGTAAATATCTTAAGACTTAAATAGTTAATCTAGAAAGTTTTCAGTCTTCTCCTAAATGGGAAATGAGACTATTTTTTCGACACCCAAGAACTGTCAAAACAATTTCTCATTAAAAGAGTTACTTCTAAATTTGTAATGTGTAGGCTAATTAAGGTCATGAGCTTTGGTGCCATGAAGGCCCTGAAACTACCATTAGGCATGTACTTAGATACTAAAATATTAGAATTAACATTGAAACAACAACGCCATAATTTCACTATGTGTTTATTCCTAATATTTCCCAGATTTTCAACTTTTGACTTGAATCTATTATCATTGCAGGAGGTGGAGCCCTCAACATTTCCACTTTTCCACAACCTCTTGATTCCCATAGTTTATCCATTCTTAGTTCTTCTTAAACATCATCTTATTGAATTGTCCAAAGAAGGTAAGGGTTAGATCTCTTTGGTGGAAGAGGTGGAGGAGGTATTTGGCTTGGATGCAATGGTGTGGAGGGAGATCTTACATCTTGCATTGTCTAAGGGAGAAAAGGATTGAGTCTCCTTGGTGGGGTAGACATTTGGCATGGACGTGGAGAAGAAGAGGAAGCTAATTCTTGCAATGGGCACTCACACGTGGGTTTCCCCTGTTAAGAATGGAGATATAGTATCAGGTTTAGAATAAAATCTTTCGGTTAGTATTTAGAAACATCTTCCCCAAAAGTTTATCGGTGCTGCAAAATTTACAAATATCAAGTTTTAACATGTGTAGATAAATACAAGAGGAATGCAACCATTTCTTCCCTGAAGCAATCTACCATTACTCTAGAATCTAGTATGTCCTTTAATCCATTACGCTCTAAGACTCTAGTACCCCTTTAAAGTTAATACTGAATGGAAGCCACACATTTCAAATGAAATCTTCACTCTAAATCATAAGATAATTTTATTAGTCCTATAGAACAAAGGTAATGAGACATGTAAACCTGGATGCGGGTGTTAAGACAAGCATTTAAGCTTATGAGCCACCCACGCGCCGAGTACATGTTGCCACGCTGCAGACAGGTGGTCGCCATGGGCTCTGGGCTGGCTTCTGCCCCAAAGGAATTTATGAGCATTAAGGTCTCTTCAATGCATTGGATTTCCCAAGGTTCTGTCGACAGTTATCTCGCCATGGCGCATTCATTCCTTATTCTTTGTTTGCAGTTTGGCTCTGGTTCTGGGAAGTTAGTAGTTAAGGTCAGAGTGGAGGAGGGAGGCTCTGAGGGTAGCAAACCCACCCTTGAGTCCTTCCCCTGCCCAATTCTTGCGGTGTGTTCTCACTCAGCTAAGGTGAATTCGACGTTGGCAATTGGGTTGCTGGGCTATCGGGGAAATCTCTCCCGCGACATTCTTCTTGGCAGACGAAGGCTTCATCCTCAGAGAGCTGCTGGGTATCTTGGGTTCATCATGGCTCCTCGCACTAGGCATCGTGGGCCTCGCAGGGGAAGCAGTTCTGGGCAGCGGGGTAGCACAAGAGACAGTGTCTACTCAAGCCCGAGGTGCATTTCTCCACTGGCTTGTGCTTCGCCTCCCTCCGGTGACTCGACACACTCAGATTCAGACTTAAGCAATGCAGTGCAGACCGCGACTTTTCATTACCGTCGCAAGAGGAATAAGCCTGTGGTTAAAGCCATGATAACGATTATTTTTTCTGAGGAGGATGAGGAGGACGGTAGCTGGACGGCTGAAATGGAGGAAAAGACGCCCCCCTCCTTGAACAATCCAACCAAGTCAAAGGACTCGGCTGATAGCTCTTATAGTCCCGAATTACAAAGCAGGATTGATGAGGAGAGCACCTTTGGATACTCAGCGGAGCAGGCAGAAGCATTACAGGAAATCGGCAGCCTCATAGGAAAAGTGCCCATGGTGACTTCTGCGGGTCCACCGGAGGCTCAAAGGGAGGCTCAAAGCAACAAGCCTTCCTCCCCTCAGAGCAAGATAAAGAATGAGGAGACAGAAGACTCTTTCGATTATACCCTGTACCTTAAATTTCTGCCTGGTATTGAACGTCTTGAAGATCTTCCGGATGGAATGGAGGTGACTTGGGAGCGTGACCCGAAACGTGCAGCAGAAGATCGCAAGAAGCAGGAACTAGAATGAGAAGCTGAGGTGCGGAAGAAGCAGAGCAAGTAATGGTAGATGTGTCAAGTGTAAGCCTTAGTCTCAGGCGCACGACGGTTTTTCCTTTTTGGTTCAGTTCTAGTAGGAGACGGCCAGCAATGACTGCAATGCTGATTAGAAACACTGTTTTTTGTAACGGGTCTCGAGGTCTGGGTTAATTTCCAGTCTTTATGTCTGTCTATGTCGCAGTAAAAACTATCTCTGTTGGTTTTTTTGTAATCTCTAGCTTGTATAAGCAGAAGATCTAGGTTGATAAGGAAAGCTTTGACAGAGAGCTGAACACACGCTCTCAGAGGTTCACACCTCTTGTAAATAATTTTTTTGGTTTCTTAATATAAATAGTTTAGCCTTTGCCCAGCAAAAAAAATGAGACATGTAAAAACATAAAAAAAAAATAAAGAAATATATATCTAGATCCTAAATTTTGTATATTTCTAAAGCTTGTGCCTAGTGTTTTATCCTTCACAATGCTAATCTCAAGGTATTAAAACCAATTTATAATTTTTAGGCGGGGTGAGACAAGGTTAGAAAAATTTGTTTTCAATTAAATATCAGTCTATATTGGAAAGAAACTTGTTCATATTTATGTACTAGGAGTTACCGTAGGATCCATCAGTCGAATACATGAAATCAATTCCCTTCCCATAGCTCTAAAGGACCTTAGCAAGTCCAAAATTGGCAACAAGAGCACCAAAATTAGCATATAGGAGAATATTGTTGGACTTTAGATCACAATGTATGATAGGAGGTACACAATCGTGATATAAATAATCCAAATCCTGAGCTTCACCAACTACAATTTTGTAATGTATAAGCCAATTAAGGTCACTAGCTTTGGGGTCATGAAGGAGATCCCCCAAACTGCCATTATGCATGTTCATATACAAAAAATTTAGAATCATAATTGACATGGCAACAATAGATTTTCACTATGATTTTACACCTAATATTTCCCAAAGTTTCAACTTTTTTGTTGAATTCATTATCCTTGTAGGAGGTGGAACCTTCAATGTTTACATTGTTCCACAACATCTTGATGGCCTATTTTAGTTTAAAAAGATGGGAATTTCTTCTATTGGTGAGCACATTGTAATTTCTTGTTAGATCCCTCACAAGTATGTCTTCATTTGATAATAATTTGTGTTGCCTAAATGAAAATTAACAATTTTTAACTCTAGAATTTTATAACATCCATTTGAAATCCCTTGTACAATAGGCCTAAACTATAAAAACAGAAAAATATTATCCTTGCCTTATCTTGAATCCTAGGGGAAAAGGAAGTGATCAAGATGCTCCTAATTCCCTTAAATAAATTTTTTCCCAATGAAACAATAAACAAAGGACATTAAGATAACAAAAATGCATCTTGTATGCCAAAGTTGGAGACAAAGGAATACCTTGTAGGGATCTTAACTACAAAAATTTGGGTGGCATGAGGGCAACATGCTGCTTTGAATTTTGGACAATACCCATATGGAGGAGAGTGCATACCCTACAAACACTATATTATGAGAAAGTTTATCCCCAATGAAACAGATCTAAGTATAAAATATCTCTTTCAAATACTTGAAATTTTTTCCTATCATCAATGCCAACTTAGCTCCAAGCCATGAAAACCATGGTTATCATCGAGACTCTCTCAATGCATTCACCAGATGGAGTACTTGGGTGAGAGACAATAGACTAAGTGGACTAATGATGGAAGAGCACTTGAGGCATTTCAAAGGTTTTATGCCACATTTTAAGGGTAAAGGAAATCATACATCAGGGAAATGAAGATTTCAGTCACAAAATTTTCACTTCAAACTTCACAAATTGAGGTTAGGACATGAAAGATATGTTGCATAATTCAACCCTAAAAAATTGTAAGCTCTATGACTATTTCAATTTTGTAAAGTAAGAACCATTAAATTTGATAGAAAATCCAATAGCCTTTAACATTGGATTGCAACTTGGCTAGTACCTTATTACAGAGTTCCAGACCATGAGGTAAATTTCTTAAGCCTTAAATAGGTCATTGTTATAGACATATTTGGGCACTTCAACCCCAATCGTATATGTTGATAAACTAGGGCTCTTCAACCACTAAAATTGTTTTTTCATATCTTAAAATAACATGGTCAACTGATTACATCATTCCCCAAAAGTTCCACCTAAAAAACCATCCAGAATTGGCCTCAATTGGACCATACTGACTGCTCCATTGTCAAGGTGCGATGCATACTAACTTCTACACTAGCCAGGTGTGATGCGTACTGATGAGGCCTTCTGTAGGGTACGATGAGCGAGGATGGACAAATTTCCGACACAGTTTGCTAAATGGATGCTCAGGGAATATTCTAGAAACTTCTCGTATGACACTTGCGTCTCTGAATTCACCCAATGATGAGTAAGAGATCCAAGAAATCTCCAAGTGGAACCAAATGTAACAAGTGGAATGACACTAATCGAAAATGCAGAGATGACTCACACCCTTGCACACATCTATAAATGGATCCCTCATCTAAGAGATCTGGAGGATGGAATTTTGTAATATGCAAGGAAGTGCTGATATTTTGTATTTGAGAAAGAGAATTGTATTGTTGGTGTGATCTTGCTATTTCATGAGGCGAAGAGAGTTTTGACATTGGGAGGATGATGCTGGATTAGACAACTGGGTTGTAATTCTCCCTTCTATTTAATAAAGTTCTTTGGGTTTTCTTCCATATAACTATGGAATTGTGAATGTTATTATTTATGAATGCCATTGTATATTCATTATATTTCTGATTCAGTAATTCTTATGATATAATCGATCGAGATGGTTTGAAAGTTCTTTGTTACTATGTTTCTATAAGTACTCTCCAAGCAGGATAAGTACGGAGAGGAGTTGCAAGCTCTATCAAGGGGGAGAGAGATCAAGCAAGGAGTTAAGAAGAAGATCTAGGTTGGTTCCTTTGTCTTTCTCTTATCTATTATACATTGAAGAAATCTCAATTTGCTTTGAACTCTTGTTTCTAGGGTAGCTGCCAAACCTAGAGGGTTGGTTGATTGAAAAGACACTAGTTTTCCCATAAATAAAATGGTGACTCTGCTGGGGACCAAATAGATGTTTTTATGTTGTTGTTGGTTTTTTTCTACAATTGCATAGTAGATGAATTTTTCTTCAGTCAATCTCCGGTTTAGTTTATGAATTGAATACTTGACTTACAAGAATTCTAGATGCCCTCTTGGTAGCTCAGTAACCTCTTCAGATATTCCTCTATACTTTTCTCTTTACTATCCATCATAGATCAGCCTAACTCACTGAAATCAGTTGCATATTTGAGCCAAAACCCATTTTAGTTGGGCTCCCTGGCCCATCCCACTATTTGTCATTGTCAAACAGTATGAATCACACTTCCCAAGTGTAGTAGGTGTGATTCATCCCTATTTCTATGAAGCCTAGGTGTCATGACTAATTGAACCTATTTCCATTCTACAAATTTGGGGTTTTTGTCCTTGTTTTCAGTTCTATTTAGCTGATTTGTTGCTTACGAACAATGCCTCCTTACTGAAGCCTACTTGCATCACTTATATAAGCCTCCATTGATTAGGATTAGTAAATGATTTTATGTATTTGTCCGTCATTTATAATCCTTTTTCGAAAAATTTCTTAAATCAATCCGTCGTTTTGGTACAAAAAGTGTCGTAACTGTCATTTTGTGTCAAAAAAGAGAAGTGTCATGGAGTCTTCCTTCCCTGAATAGTCGATTGAAATTTTTGTAATGTATTTGATTTGATTTGTTTTTATTCGAAGTGTCGAAAGCATTTTCTATTCGAAATTGAAAAATGTCGTTTAGTCTTCCTTTCTATTTTGATAAAGAAATTGTCAAAATGTCGCTTTGAGGATAATGGAAAACGAATGCATGCATTTGCGTTTGAATTTAGTTTTCGTGCAAATTTTTTTTTAGGAAAGTGCATTAGTGTGTGCTCTTTGCTCTTTGTTTGAAAGAAATTGTAATCTTCTATCCCTAGTAGCTAGGATTTTCATTGATCAAAATAAACAATGATTGTTTATCATTGTAGATTGCATTTTTAGGAATTTCGTATCAACATCACTCAGTGAACCATTGAAAGGCAAACTTTTAAACAAGATCAACTCTAAAATAAATCTCAATGAACCTAACAATGCTTGGAACCTAACGCAACACAACTAGAGGTCTAGGCTACAGACGTGTTCTGATGTTGTAAAAACTAGTAACTATTGTTTTCATCGAAGATTGGGTGATTCCTCCTCTTTGATACGACAAGTGCTAGCACGAACTTGTGCTCCCCGTACCGTTGTGTATATATTGGGAGACCATAATAGGCTTATATCCTTTACCTATAGGAAGCTGTGTCTACTACCCTATTGATCACAATGCAATGAACACAACATTTGGGAAGATTTACTATCGTACATAAGTCCCTCATAATTTCTCTCTAATTTATCACCAAGATGTATATTGCAGTTTAGCGATTGGTTTGGTAATCCCTCTGTCTAGATTTCCAGAGTAGTCACTTTCGTTCCTTTTTTAGTTTTTAAAACAAAAGGTCCATCTGAGCACTTGTCACTTCAGGCTCATCAAAATTCGAAGGGGACTAGAGTCATCTTTAGCTTTTTCTTGACTCTTAAAAAATTGAAAAAGTGAAGTTGTGTGAAAGCCTCATTAAACTTTAATATATTCGAAATAACATCCCTTCTCCTTAGTTGATCTTAGGTTGAGATACATGGAGACAAATTTGGGATCCATAAATCAAGGAATCCCTTTTTAGGGGAATCCTAGTCCTTTTTCCTCTTGGGGGAATATTGGTGCTCCATATATGGCTACATTATCCCTTCTGGGAATTGCGATTGATTTACCAGTATGGGTTTTCTCAACCTCTGTGGCTCAAAAGACCATGATTCCTCTGCAATTGAATGAGTGTCCACTTGATACTGAATTTTACCTTCCACCTTCTTCTTCGTTTGTTTCTCCCTCCCCTTCTTCCTCTTCACTTGGTGAAAATAGTGATGCTAGTAACTAGGTAGCTGAGAAGAAGAAGAAGCCAATTTAGTAAGGGGGAAATCATGAATCATTTGGTGAAAATCCACACAATAAATCTCCTAAACCCAAATTTCCTTGCATAATTTGTAGAGGAGACCATTTTCATCGAGATTGTCCCTACCTTCCTTGGATGTTGAGAGAATGGTCTCCCCATTCACACCAACAGGTGTCATCAACCTTTGGTGATCATGTTGACAACACACCATCAACTAGTAATAGTGAAATTCATGGACAGAAAGGAAAGGTCAAAGCTCCATGTAGGTTATGTGAAGGGAACCATACCCTTCACCATTTTCCTCTTTTGGATGAAGCCAAAAGAGTCTTGGATAACCATCCTAACTCACCACAACACCTTCCATCTGGATACAAGAAACTCTCCCCAAGTCCTTTACTAGTTGAAAAACTGACTGACTTAACTCAACCATCAGTCGAAACGCCTATCACTGAAAGTGAATCGTTTTAGTCTATACCCGATGAAAGTCAATAGGTTGAGGTGACAGTTGACCTAGTTTTACCTTTAGAAGACCATACCCTTCCTTAAGAGAATGAGAATAATACCGTTCAAATTCTTTCTGTTACATCAGAGTCTGTTGAACTTGGGGGCAATCCACCCGTTCCTTCACAACAGGAAGAGAATCCCCCAATTCTCGCTACTCAATGGGATAGTTCTCCCCTTTATTTGGTACCCCCTCCAAGTAGTCTACTCACTTCCATTGATTGGAATTGACTATCAATATCTCACCTTCCTTCTTATGTACCTTTTTGGATCATAGTACAAGTTTGCAAAATGATCATGTCACACACTATCATAGATGAGGGTGCATCAATGAGTATCCTTTCCTCAACTACTTGGAAAGTGCTTGGTTCGCCATCGCTTATGACTATTACATAGAATTTGTGAGGCTTTAACAAAGGAACCACTCGACTATTAGGGATCCTTCCTAAGTTACTGATAAATTTGGGACAGAAAACAACTCACCTGAACGTGATGGTAGTCATAGGACCATTAGATTACATTCTACTCCTTGGATGTAACTATATTTACAACATGGAGGCTATTGTTTCAACACTCGTTCGAGTGATGTGTTTCCCACATGAAGGCAAAATTGTCACTATTTACCAGCTTTCATTTCCCGGTTCAAGCATAGCTCCAAGTCGATCATCATCCCAAAATTGTCCTTGTACATCAGCATTATCTCTTCAACCTTCATTCCATCCACCTTATTTCCATGAGTAGTCTGGTGAATGTAACAAAGCTTAGACGGCATGCACCCTTGTCTATTTAGTGGATGAACCAAGCTAAAAAGATAAGTTTCCTTGTAGGTCATGTGATTGGTCTAAGACACCATTCACCTTTGCATATTTTGCAGAGGAAGCCAAGGAAATGTTTTGTATATTCTCCAGATGAAACCATCCTACCATATCAGTTTCCCTGTTGATTATGTGATTGGTCTGACACACCATTCACCTTTGTATATTCTGCGGATGAAGCTAAGGAAGTGTTTTGTCTATTCTGCGGAAGAAACTAGCCTACATAACCACAATAATTTCCATATGGTTACAGAAGACTCTCCTTTTCATCATGATGGCGGCATGGAAACCTTTTTCAATTTCATTTTTTCATATTTTTAGCTTTTTATCCTTTTAGCTTTCTAGTTTTTTTTTTTTGTTTTTGTTTTTCTAGCTTTTTAGTTTTGTCATTTCGAGCTTGCATAAAAAGAAAACACCAAAGCAGAGCATATGTTTCCCCATGGTTTAAGCTCATTAAAAAATGAACCTGACACTGAGCATATGTTCACCCATGGTTCAAGCTCGTTTAAAAATGAACCCACCTTTGGTAAATAACCTTTGTGATTGCCATGCTATCAACCTTTTGAGCCTTGGTTGTGTTCATCCCGTCACCTCCATTCTTTTGGCTGATCATACAATTCCACTTGATTGTTTACCCTTTTTTGAGGAACAGCTGCAACGAGTGGTCTCGTTAGCCAACCTCTTCACATCACCATGTTTTGAGAAGTTCCAAGCTTACCAGAAACAAGTCGCTACCCTAGAAACCACTCGTTCCTCAAAAATGAGTCTCCTTTAAACTCTTTTCAGACTCGCTAAATATGAAAAGATTGTCGAGCAATTGGCCTTTCTAGCTCATTAAAGTAATTGGAAGTGCCATCCCTCCTGTATATTTTAATATTTTTCAGGCCTGAGGGATTATCTCACAAAAAATTTCGAGCACTTGTCTTTTTCTGCTTGCTAAAGTGATCGGAAAAGTCATCCCTTTCATATTATTTTATGCCTTTTTGGACCTAAGTGATTAATTTATGAAAAAGAACGACTGGATTTTTCTTTTCATCCCTTTTCGAACTCTCTAGACATGAAAAGGACCGAGTTATCCTTGTCATTAAACTCGTTAAAACAATAGCAACGAACTTGTTCGCCTAGACGAGACAGTGTCCCCTTTTCGTCCCTTTTCAAACTCTCTAAGCATGAAAGGTACCGAGTTGTCTTTGTTGTTATACTCATTAAAACAATAGTGAAAAACTTGTCCACCTAGACAAGAACGAGTTTCACTGTTGCTAGGCTCATTAAAACATAGCGACAGGTTTGCCTGAAGGGAAAATTATAGAACAAGCATATGTTATCCTCAAGCTTGACAAAAATAAAGAGGTACTAGTTAGCAATGACTAGGGAAAAAGGGAAGAAAAATTGAAGAATTTTATGGTAGTAGGATGCTCTTGAACATGACACTCTCACTCCATCACCTTGATTGAGTCGGTTTGGGTTATTCCGTTCACTGGTAATTTCACCATTTGTATTCCACACCATCCATCTGTTGGGGTTAACACTACCAATCCATCTCAGTGTCGTCGATATGTTCAAGAGAAGTCATTTAGTTGAGAAACCACAATCTAGTTAATGCCTCATCCAGTACAATACCTTCACCCTCCATTTTTCATGACCACAATACCTGAACCTTGTGTCGTCAAATTATTTTCACTTCCAGAAAATCATTTGCTTCATTTTGTGTTGTAGATTTGGGATACATTAAGGCCCTCCTACGACGGGTCACTTCTTGTCGACGTCAGCTCATTATCCAAGAAGTTGACTTAGAAACACCCCTTTCAGTGCTTTGAAGCTTGCATGCCTCAGTGGCAAGTTTCTCACTTCTGGTGACAGGTTAACATCAATGGCCTTCGACTGAAAGATTTTGCGTGGTGTTCGACATCATATCATATATTCACACCACGTGAATTGTACTATAGTACCTTGAGGGTCATTATCACTAACAGTGATTCCTCTCGTGTCTGTGAACAACTCACATTATTGGCTGGTAATCAGGCGATGTCTTTCCATGTTCGATTTCAGAACATATCTTCACATGGATTGACTTGTGCATCAGGTGAATATTGAACAATTTTGAAGCCTTGGATCTATTTTCATCCATCCGGGTTGTGATATATTTAGGGAAATAAAGACATCAAATATACACAGAAGCCGCACAGATGGTCATCCAAACCAAGGATGATGACTCTACATCTGAAGAATCACCAGTCTGCATATGCGGACGACTATATTTTCTATGTACATGAAACTAATTTATAAATTTGAGCATGGGAATGTCCGCCTCTGCTAGATCATGAAAATTATATTATTATGATGTATTGTATTGTATCTTATACAAGTCACCTTCCTGTTTGAAACCTTGGATCCTCATGATGAAGCATTTCACTCGACATAAAAGATTTACAACTTCATGCTTTATTGGGCAACTGTTATATACATATTTGGGCACTTCAACCCCATCATATATGTCAATTAACTAGGGCTCATCAACCCATAAATGTATTGTTTCATACCTTAAAAGAGCATGGTCAACTGATTACATCATTCCCCAAAAGTTCCACCTAAAAAACCATCCAGAATTGGCCTAAACTAGACTATACTAACTGTTCCACTGTCAGGGTGCGATGTATACTAACTTCTACACTAGCCAAGTGCAATGCATATTGATGAGGCCTTCTATAGGGTGTGATGAGTAAGGATGGACAAATCTCTGAGACAATTTGCTAAGTGGATGCTTAGGGAATCTTTTAGAAACTTCTCCTATGATACTTGCCTCTCTGAATTCGCCCAGGGATGAGTAAGAGATCCAAGAAATCTCCAAGTGGAACCAAATGCAACAATTGGAATGACATTAATAAAAAACCTAGAGATGAATCACACCCTTGCACACATCTATAAATGGATCGCTCATCTAAGAACTCTGGAGGCTGGAATTTTGTAATTTGCAAGGAAGTGCTGATAGTTTGTATTTGAGAAAGAGCATTGTATTGTTGGTGTGATCTTGCTATTTCACAAGGTGAAGAGGGCTTTGATGTTGGGAGGATGATGCTGGATCAGACAACTGGGTTGTAATTCTCCCTTCTATTTAATAATGTTCTTCGGGTTTTCTTCCATATAATTGTGCAATTGTGAATGTTATTATTTATGAATGCCATTGTATGTTCATTATATTTCTGATTCTATAATGCTTATGGTATAATAGATCAAGATGCTTTGACAGTTCTTTGTTACTGTGTTTCTACATGTACTCTCCAAGCGGGATAAGTACGGAGAGGGGTTGCAAGCTCTGTCAAGGGGGAGAGAGATCAAGCAAGGAGTTAAGCGGAAGATCCAGGTGGTTCCTTTGTCTTTCTCTTATCTATTATACATAGAAGAAATCGCGATTTTCTTTGAAATGTTGTTTCTAGGGTAGCTACCAAACCTATAGGGTTGGTTAATTGAAAAGAAACTAGTTTTCCTAGAAACAGTCATGTAGAAATTTTTCATTCTTCTCCTAATTGGGAAATGATGATTGTTGTTTTGACATCTAAGAAGTGTCAAAATATTTTCTCATTTAAATAGTTATTTCTAAATTTGTAACATGTAGGCCAATTAAGGTCACCAGCTTTTGGGCCATGAAGGAGATCCCCCAAAATACCATTAGGCATCTACTCAGATAGAAAAAGATTAGAATAATCATTGACACAGCAACACCAGAGTTTCACTATGTTTTTATGCCTAATATTTCCCAAAGTTTCAACGTCTGCCTTGAATCCATTATCATTGCAAGCGATGGAGCATTCAACATTTCCACTATTGCATAACCTCCTGATGACCACGTGTTCTCCATTTTTGAGTGTGTCCTTGTACACGACTTCCAATCATATTTTCCTCGTCTATGCAATCAATAATCCATATTCTCTTAAACCACATCAGTGGAACATGGTCAGCATCCAGGGAGACTTATTTCTTCACAAAAAATCTTCAACTTTAGCTTCCTTGTATTGACAGTATTGTCTATAAAACAAGGACAGTACTAACTGGAAAATGAAGACAAAGGAAGATATAGGAGGGATCTTAACTACAATAATCTTGGTGGCATCAGGGTAGCATGTTGCTTTGAACTTTGGACAATACCCATATTCAGGGTACGTACCCAACAAACCTCTCTTACTGGTTTTGTTAATAGTTATAAACAAATAGGTACCTATCTCCTTATTTGGTGGTGTTGCTTCAATTGAAAGGGTATAATACCCTCTTATACTCTACTTAGGCACAAAATTCCTTCTTTCCTCTACTAGGTAACTATATGTTCCTCTATAACGCAATCAATCAGGCGTTTTTACCTTTCCTCTCGATCAAGTGAAACTAGTGTTTTTATAAATTATATAACGATTGAGGTAGAATGGAAAGGGAAGGCTTGAATGGAAGAGGGAATGGTTTTCGAAGCATAAGGAATATACATTCAAACAAAGTCCATTCATGAAGGAAATGATCATTAAATTTAGGAAAGGGAGGGGAATATGAAGTGACTATGAAAGAAAGGTGTAACGTATTGATAGGGAGTGTGGTTGGTGCACTTAATAGGGGAGAAAGGGACCCTCTAGCCTTTACTACAATGCCTTTAGGGATTGTTGTGGGGTTTAAATCGCATACTTTTCATTCAAGACACTTTTCTATTCTATGATGTGACTCTTTCATAGTTGCCCCCCTTCTTCTATGTTGTTTCCCTGCGCAAAATCCATTCAACCTTTTAGTGCGTCCATTTCCTTCTAGTGCATCTTCCTCCTAAGCATTATTTATTCCTCCCTTGGACTGATTATCATCCCTTTTTTTCATTCTTCCTCTTCTCTTCCTCCTTATTAACTTCCTAATATCATCTCTTTGCGCACATCGCTACTCCGTTCCAACCATGCCCAATTATCACACTTTTTTCTCCTACTATCCTCCATACCAAAATATGATTTAAACCCTTTAGGACCATCGTTGTTGCAAAGGCTGAGATTTCTCATTAAACTTGACCTATAAAGTTTGAGGTTGAAAGCACAAGGAACAATTCCAATTAGTTGATTATCCAAAAGATTGAACAAATTAAGCTTCAAATTGCCCCATTAAGGGGGGATTTTTCTTGTCAAGGCATTAACAGAAACATCCAGATATGTAAGAATTGGAGGCTCCCCTAGCTCTCTAGGAATAGGGCTTGAGAGCCTATTATTTGAAATATTTAGGTGTACAGTGCTTATTCCATGACAATATGTGAGTAAGAAGGCTATCAGATAACTCGATCTTGAAAATATACAACTTACATAATTTGTTCAGCGAACTGCAAGTGGCCAGAAGATACTTCTGAAATGATTGTTGCCACCATTAATTTCAAAAAGATTAGTCACCAACCCTATCTTAGAAAAAAATATTAGCCACTAGCCCTATCTCAGAAGACAAGGTTCCGGAAAAATGGTTACAGGATATCAAGAGTGTTGACATATTCTTGGCATGGCTTCGTTGTAGAGCTTTATTTCTTGACAACCAGAATTTCAAGCATATCTACTTGGGGGTAGCCATCCTTACTTGTCTAAGGAGGGTTTTATTAACAAATGTATGAGTTCTTCAGTATTTCCCTCCTCTCTTTTGCATAGAAATAATTTCAAATGACCTGCCTTGCCCATCGTTCCAGGTTTCGTCCACACGACTTCACCACTCCAGGGTATTGTGACTTGTTGTCTAGAGGTCAAGAAGCCTTTCTCTATGATGTTGAGGGCCATGTTCTGTTCCATCAATTTAATACTTAGCAGTTTGATTCTTGATAGCATTCCCGCATTCAATTCAATTCAAAAATCATAAAACCTCTTCCACTAAGAACAGGAAGCTCCCATAATTAGCATTTTGGTGGGTTAGAAGGAGGAAACATTGAAAATAAATGAATAGGTTTACAATTCAGGTGGTTGAGGATGGTTGATAGATCATGAGATCTAATGGCCAAAAGTATTTCAATTGTCTAACAATCCATATAAACGTTTCCAATGGTAGAGAGTGGAAACCCATGGAATTTTTTCCCAGAGGTAAACGCCTTACGACATAATTATAAACACAAGGGATTATTAATATTATAAATCTAAGAGGTTAATGGTATAAAGCCAAAGGATTGATATTATAATATTAACTCTTGGGATTAATATTGTAAACCCATGATATTAATAAACCGAAGCGATTATTAATATTATCAACCAAAGGGATTGCTAAATCCTAGAGGTTAATGTTATAAACCTAAGGGTATAATAAACCCAATATATTATTAAAATTATAAACCTAAATGATTAATATTAAAGACCAGAGGTATTAATATTAAACCATAGCAGTAATATTTTAAACCCAAAGAAATATTCTTAAATCCTGTTTATATTATTAATATTAATAAACCCAAATACTTAGCAATATTGTAAACTCAATCTATTAATAAACTCAAGGGATTAATATTATAAAACCAACATATTAAAAAACCCAAGGGATTCATAATATTATATATCTAACAGATAAATAAATCCAGTGGATTAATATTATAAACCCAATCGGCTAATAAGCCAATGCAATTATAATAGTATAAACCCAAGGGATTAATAAACCCAAGGATTGATATTGTAAACCAAAAGATTAAAATTATAATATTAACCCTTAGGATTAATATTATAGACCTAAGTGATTAATACAACACAGAGATTAGTAATATTATAAACCCAATGGGCTATTAAACCCAAGAAATTAATATTAAAAACTCATGTATTTATTAATATTGTAAGCTCAATAGATTAGTAAACCCAAGGGATTAATATTAAACCCTAGGAATATAAACCATAAGATTATAATAAAAACCATTATATTATGATATTATAAACCCTAATATATTATTATACATATTATGAATTAATATTATAAACTGAAGGGATTAATAAATCCAAGGGAATATTAATACTATAAACCTAAGGTATTAGTATTAAAAACACAAGGGATTAACATTATAAATAGAAGTGATTAATATTAATATTTTCAACATAAGGGATCAATATATATATATATTTTTTTCTCTGCAAATGCTAATTCCATTAACTGTAAAATAAAGTAAAAATACAAGGGGGCGAGGCCTCGGGGATCATCTTCCGAGAGCACTCAAATCAACAAAAAATGTCCTATGTGAAGGATAACTAGTTACATAAGCAAGAGTGCAGATATAGACTTCAAGAATTAACCAAGATAACATGAAGTAGAGGTGGTATAACTGGCTATCTAGAGCGTGTGACCAGAGAGCTAGCCCAAGACAATGCTCAAAATTCCATATGAACTTTACATTGCCGCATATCATGTAGAGAAGGAAGACATCCATAACTGCCTGTCTGAAGAGGCCGAATCAAAACCGCATCCAAAACCGATATGGAGTGGGCCCAGATGGCCTCAAATTGATGTGTCCTCATTCTGAGGTTCGTCCACCACCTGACAAGCAATGTCCTCCCAATCATCACAACAACCTACATTTTTGTTCCCTGGGTGCCTCAGCAGGGGACGCGAGTCACTGTCATTATCTTCCATGTTCCTTTGGCCCGCTGCATATGGAGACAAAGAGGCACTGGGAGCATCGCTTCTCTCAAGCCTCTCCCCCTTACCTTTCTCCAGAGTTTCCTCTGCCATTACTTGTAAGTTGCTTTGACTGCCGGCCTCTCTGAAAGCTTCCTGGGGAGGCTCAGACATCATACAAACCCGAATTGGAGCTGGAGAATCTTCTTTAGAGAAGAGAATAGTGAAAGTGGCAGTGATTACTAGCCTATTAAGATTGCTCTGAAAAGTAAAATGATTGGTTTGAAACCCATGATACGGAGAAGGTCTGCGAGTAGGATTCACAGAGCAGGCTACCTGTGGTTTTCCACACCCTCCACGACTCCCCCTGAGACGGCTTCTTTGACTGTGGCATACCATGGTAAGGAGGTTAATGAGAGGCAGATACATAAACGAAGATAGACAACACAAGAAATCAGAGGACGAAACAAGAGTGTAGTGAAACAACACACTAAAGGACTTTGGAAAAAGGCAATAGGTCTGCAATTGCAAGAAGAGCGGCACAGGTCGAATGGCAGGGATATTAGAGAGCTGACCAATAATTCCTGACACAGACTTCTTGTTGAGACACACGGCTATCCCAAGCCTGAGATTAACAAAGAACAGAATAATCATAAAGAATTTACCTTTGTTTCTAGAGACCAGCTTGCCCCACAGACCCGTATCCAGCTTCAGCCAAAGACAAGAAGGTGGAGCGCTAGCAACCCCGAGCGCCATGGTTATAAAAGCCAATACCTTTCCTTGGGTGAGGCAAACAGTAAATGCATCGAGCATGCCAAATTTGTTGCTCTGTAGCAAATCCATCGCAAACCAAATGAATTTTTGGTGTATCACACTCATGAACCAAATAGACTTTTGGAGAGTCACACTGGTCTGCATCTAGCAGTATCGAGCTCGTCCATTTGTCCTATGATTCATTAATTCCATTTATTTCACCCACATCCAGGTGTGCTTCTCCTGCCTGATACATGTCATTCTTCACGATGTTTTTATAGTCTAAGATTTGTTACTCAGAGGCTATCCTTGAGAGTGATCCAGAATGAAGGCTTAACCCAAATTCCACTCAAATGTTAGCAAGTAAGTTCACGACTTTATTTCCTTCCCTGTGAATGTCCTTTAGAGTAACAGCTCTGTGAGGAGAGAGCCAGCATTCAATGAGTTCTAATCTTTTGGCCATCCTCCAGCTATTGCTAACTTTGCAGGAGGGAGTTCCTTGAAGGATTTTGGAGATCATGTTTATAATGATCTGGGAATCACCCTCTATTATAAGAGGAAAAAATCCTTTACTTTGCGCAAGAATAAGGCCTTGCTAGAGACCTTCCAATTCCGCCGAGTTATTGGTATCCAATCCTTTTGAACCTAAAAAGTTTAAGAGAGGTTTATCTCTATCATCTGTGAAGATCCCTCCGAAGCCTGAATTGCCCGGATTGCCTTTTGAAGCCCCGTCGAAGTTGAGTTGGTACATATGCATTAGGGAGGCAACCATTTGTTGAGTAAACGATTTTTCAGTGGCTGTGAGCGTTTGATAATTTGATCTTGCTTCAAATTAAGGTTCAAATTGGCCCATATGGACTGTTCTTGGGGGTTATTAGGAAGGTCCTCCTGGTACGAGGTCTTGAGAGAAAAGTTTCTTCAATATTTTGGCAAATTATTTTCCATGTATTCTCCAAAGGTACAGAGTGACCCTTCAAAATTCTACTATTTCTCTCCTTCCATATGGCCCACAGAAGAAAGCCGAGAATGAGCTTCCATAGGAAATTTAAAATCTTACTTTGGTAAGGAGTTCACTCCCAGTTGCACACTGTGGAAATGATGTCTCCATGAATTCTTCCATCCCTTTGGCATCAGAAACTAACCTTTTCCCATAGCTTTTGTGTTGTATGGTAGGAGAGCGTGAGGTGCTTAATGGTTTCCTCGTCTTGTTTGCAATTGGGGCATATTGAGGGCCCGTGAAAGTTCCTCTTCCTTAGATTATCCCAAGTGAGAATCTTGTTATAACATAGTAGCCAAAGAAAGGTGGAGATTTTCGGCCACAAAGAGGGATCCCAGACTTTTCTCCAGATAGGATCTTTCACTAGATGTTATTTGATAATGAGATTATAAGCCTCTCATATCAAAGGTGCCTTTTTCATCATATCCCATCTAAGGATATCCTTTTCCTCGGAGGGTTGTATTCTCCATTTCTTTAATTATGTGTCTATCATTTGTTGAGCTCGTGGCGTTCCTTGTCTTAAAAACTCATCTTCCTTGAGCCATTCCCTGTACTCTTGGGTTAAAGAGAGCTTCCAAAAGTGTTTGACTCTATCTTGTTCTTGCATGTTCTGCTTCGGTGATTGTATATGAGGAAATTGATCCTTCAATTTGGGCATCTGCTGCCATGAGTCTTCCCAGAACCTGGCCGTTTCTCCATTCTTCACTTCCCAAAATTTGTGCTGCTGAATGAGACTTCTATGCTGCTTGGCCAAGTTCCATATAAGCGAGCCCATGCTGACTTCTGAAATTCTAACTCGTTCCTCCATTGGACAATGGTTTGCATACTTGGCTGTCCATAAAGAAGCCCAGGGGGTAAGGGGTGCAGTCAGCCAGTTCCACCAAATTTGGGCGCCCATGACTTCGTTAGTGTGAGAAGGATCCCTTAAACCAATACCTCCCCGATTCTTTGGGAGACAAGTTGTTTCCCATTTGAAAAGAGCCCACTTACACCTAAGGCCGCTTCTACCCCATAAGAAGGATCTTTGGAGCAACTTGATTTCTTTGAGCACCCATTTAGGCACTGCCAGGATGGAGAAGAGGTAAAGTGGCATGGCTTGAAGAATGACTTTTATGAGAACTAGCCTACTAGCCATATTCAGAGATCTGTGAGTCCAAGAGGAGAGACGTGTCTCGATTTTTTCCAAGAGGACTTTCGATGAGTTCTTAAGGGCGGAGGCAGTCAGAGGTGCACCTAAATATTTGGATGGAAGGTTAGCAATGGAGAATCCCAGTAGTCGTGCAATGGCATCATGGGTAGTAGATGGGGAATGGAAAAAGAAAATATGAGATTTGGATTTATTAACAGAAGTTTCAGAGGCTTCCGAAAATTCTGATAGAATAGAATTGAGCTGGCGTGCTTCCTGGATAGAGGGGTACCCAAAAAGCATGGTATCATCAACAAACTACTCGTGAGTGCAAGCTGAAGAGTTGTGGAATGATAGGCCTCTGAGGCGGTGGGATTGCTGAGCTAGCTTAATACTTCTGCCTAATCCTTCAGCCATAATGACGAATAGGAAAGGGGAGAGAGGGTCTCCCTGTCTGATGCCCTGGGAAGGATGAAAAGAGGGGGAAGGAATGCCATTGACCAAGATTGAAAAAATGAGGAGGAGATGAGGCTCATAACCCATCTGACCCAGGGGGGAGCAAAGTCAAAAGCAATTAAAACTTTTTTAATGTACAGCCAGCTTAGACTATCAAAAGCCTTTGATAGATCAAGTTTGAGGAGCATACATGGCTTCTTGGATTGCTTCAATGAATGAATATTTCATGGATCAGGATTATGCCATCGGTGTTCTACGTGCCTTCAACGTAACCCGGCTTCTCAGGCGAGATGATGAGAGGAAGCAACAATTTGAGCCTGGAGGCAATCACCTTGGAGACTATCTTGTAGATTATATTTCACAGAGAAATAATTCTATATTTGTCGGGCTTGCTAGGCAGCTCTACCTTGGGAAAAAGGGTGATGAATGTGGCATTCACCCTGGGAAACATCCACCTTAAGGATCGTGATTCCTCCACCACCTGCCACACTTTCAACTTGATCAATTCCCAGAAGTTGTGAAAAAAGTTGGATGTGAATCCATCCGGGCTAGGGGCTTTCCAGGCTTTCAGCTGACGAACTATTGATTCCACCTCGTGTAAGTCAACAGGCTTCAGAAGAAGTTGGTTATTCTCTTCTGAGATGATTTTAGGAATGTTTCAAGTAATTTTGTATATAGCTCTTGATCTCTCTATATTTGGCTCACTATGCATTTGCCTGAAATAGTTGAGGAGTTCGCCTTCGATCTCCTCATGCTCTTCCACCTTGTCTCCCTGCTCATTCTAAAGGTGAGTTATATTGTTATTCATTCTGCGTTGGATTGTGGTGGTGTGAGAAAACTTTGTGTTTTATTCTCCATCTTTGAGCCATCTGATTCTAGATTTTTGTCTCCATAAAGTTTCTTCCTGCTTAACCCTTTCTGTGATTTGTCCCTCCGGACCTTTTTTCCATTCTAACATATCATCTAATCGGCCTTCATCTATGATCCTCTGTTGTAGTTGCTTCATTTCTAGCTCAAGGGTGCTCTGAGCTTGAAAGTTATTACCAAAGGAATTATGATTCCATCTTTTGATTTTGCTTTTAAGATGTTTTAACTTCTACTTAAATTGAAACATCTTTGATCCTATTGGGGGAGTGAAGTTGTCCCATTCTGAGATGATTAGATTGTGGAAGTCTAGATGATACATCCATAACTCGTCAAAGCGGAATGGTCTTCGTGTCAGATTGCCAGGGCACACCCATTTAAGGGAGATGGGCCAATGATCAGATCCCGTCAGAGGCAGGATGGAGGCTGCAAAATATCCGCCAATATGTATAGCATTGTCTGAAAGCAAGAATCTATCGAGACGAGAAGTGACCTACTATGACCCTGTTCTCCTGTTGCTCCAAGTGTATAAACCATTATTGAAAGGCAGGTCCATGAGCCTGTTTTCCTGAATGAAGTATTTTAGAGGTTTTCCTTCCTGAGCCTTTTCTCTTCCAGTCTAGTAATCATGTTAAAGTCTCCTCCGGAAATAAATAAAGGGTGTACTCTCTCATGGTTGATTTCAGAGAGAGCGTTGAGGATTTCTGCTTTATGTAGAGCTTCTTCGGGGAAATATAAATTGGTTAAGAGCTCGTGTATATTTGTCCCAATGATGTGAAATGTTGTTTGGATGAAGTTCTTGTTGGCATGGATATTATCTAATCTGATGATTTGGGAGTCCCAAAGGATTGCAAGGCACCCTGATGCCCCCTCAGCATCCACTGCCGTGTTCAGACTCCCCTGCAAAATTTTTGTTGTTGTGCTTTCCACAACAGATGAATTGCATTTAGTTTCTTGCAAAAAAAGGATTTGAGGTTTTTCTTGTCCCGTCATGTCTTTAAGACTTCTTCTTTTCCCTGGGCCATTGAGCCCTCTTACGTTCCAAGATATTAACTTCATTGGGAAGGATTGTGATCAGAGTTGTAGTACTTAGTTAGCTTGGAGTACTCGCCTGACTCCACTAGCATCACGCCAATCCTGATTGTTCTCTGAAGGTCTATTTTCCTTCCTCACTTTTTGATGTCTTTAGAAATGAATTTTCCATCCCAGGGGCTGCCAGTCTAGATACCTAGGGATTTTTGCCGCTGCGCTCGATTTAGGACCTCCTCCAAATTCTCAAGTTGTTTCTCAGGAATATTTTCAAAATTGTTTGTATTGCAAGCCTGTTCTAGGCCCGGGATATCTAGTTCCCTAATGTCTATAGCTGTTGTTTCCTCTTCCATAATCTAAGTATCATTGAATTCCTCTTATGGCTCTTCTGCTAACTTGGAATTTGAGTCTAAGTTGTCCACGTCCATTCCTTATGCGGTCCATATTGGGGCCTTTTGCTTCTCTGAGGTAGAAGCCCCTTTGAGCTTAGGTTCTTCTTGACGTTGTTTGGGAGCTGCCTACTTCTGTTGTTTGTCCTTCATCATCTCTGTCTCTATGGTGGCAGGAGTTTCCAAGCTTGGGTCATTTTGGCGAGCTATAACTTCAAAGTTGTTCCTTGTTGAAGGCTTGGAGGAACTGGATGGAGGCGTTCTAGCATTTGAGACCTGCTTCTTGTGGTTTTTCCTGCGATTGGTTACCTTGGTGAATCCATCTGCTCTTGATGAATGAGATCCTGAAGCAGGGGAAGGTTTTTGAACTAAAGGACAGTCCCTGAACAAATGTCCCAAGGCATGGTACCTTCGGCATCTAAATGGTACATGTTCGTAATCAATCAACTAAAACCATTCAATATCATCATGAGAAACACTTACCGCATTCGGAAGTGCCTAGTTAAGGTTCATGTACATGCATATTCAAGCGAAGGAGGTGTATTTGCAGATTTCTGTTCCCTCTGCTACCCTGATGAATTTACCTAGAACATTCCCAATCGCTTGTGGGGATTCTTCCTCCCAATACTCCACAGGAAGTGAGTATAGTCGTATCCAGACTGGAGCCGAACTGAGATCCTCCTTATCAGGGTTAGACCGCTTTACCCATCCTTTGAGATACATCTCGGCAACGTTAAAGAAGTAAGGCCCTCGATCCAGCATTTTGTTCTTGTCCTCCAAACAGTTGAAAATAGCAGTAAAGAATCCTTTTGGTCCTAGCTGTAGGGTTATATGTCCCTTTGGGTTCCATTTCGCAGTAATCCAGCCCCTTAGCGCTTTCTGAGTTAGCCAAAGCCTAATGAACTTGCCTATTAAAGCATGGTCTCTCATGAATTGAATATGTGCATTGATCCTCTGTCATGGAAGTTCAACCCTTGGTCGCATAGAAGCTACAGGTTTGCATGTTGTCGATCTGACCTTGGGTTGAGTATTATCTTCTTGTTCTTCCTATTGTGGGTCCAAATCCCCACCGTCTTCACTTTGATACAATAATTTATCGCTTTCTTGATTTCCTTGCCGCACATCTTCGTTTTGTGGGGGAGGCGCATTGCCCTCCCCCTGAGGGGGTTCCATGGAAAGCTGAACCTTCTAACAGGAGGCCAAAATCCAAGAATCCATCAGAAATTGCAGGGTTTCGATTGTCTGTAGCGGCCTGCCATTGCAGAAAATGTTAAAACCCTAGTGTACAGAGCTCAGTCCGAGGCCACCAAATCTCTCCCAAGGGATCAATATTAAAAGCCCAAGCTATTAATATTGAAAACAAAAGGGATTAATAAAACCAAAGGATTATTAATAATATAAACCTGGATTAATATTCCAAACCAAAGATATTAATAAACCCAATGGAATATTAATATTATAAACCCAAAGGATTAATAAACATAAGGATTAATAATTGTTCATTAGTAAATAAAATTAATTCATTATTATTTATTTAGTTTTTGATTCATGTATTTCTCTCACATATTTTTTTCATTTCTAATGGATTAATTTACGTTTTGTTTTGATAGTTTTATAATTTTAGGATTTGAGTCGGCTCTTTTTAAATAATTTTGTTCAATCATTACTTATTCATTGTCTCTTTGGTCGTTTCACTCTTCCTTCAATCACTCATTTTTTGTGCTGAGGATGGATCCCCTTTGGAGTTCCAAACACTAACAAGGTTCATATAATACTATGGATAATCTGAACTATCTTTTTCCAAAAAGACGCCATTGAAGCTTAAAATCTAACACAACACAACGATTATTATTATGACAACCTCAAGGGATTAATAAATCCAAGGGATAAAATTATAAATCCAATGGATTAATAAGCCTAAGAGATTAATATTATATACCCAAGGAATTAATATGATAAGCTCTAGGATTAATATTAAAACGTAGGAATATAAGCTCTAAGATTAATATGATAAACCAAAGGGTATAAAGCTGTGTTATTAATACTAAACAACATAATTAATTTTATAGCTCAAGGGATTATAAACCCTAGGATTCACATTATAAACACTAAGATTAATATATTGTAAGATCAATATTATAAACCCTAATATATTATAATACATATTAAGTATTAATATTATAAACCCTTACGAAGTAGATTCCTGAAATAAGCGGTGATTGCTGAAGGAGCTACGTAGCCCTAGCCAGTGAATGCCACAAGAAGCTTGTAGCTACCCCTCAGCGGCATCCTACTGCTGGGGTTTGAGCACCATGGATGCATTAGAGGAGGGAGAGCCTCTCTCAGATCAACAACAAGAAAATGAAGGAACAACAAAAGCTTTTTCCTCTCTCATCTCTACAAGAGGCCCCACAAAGAACAGACCATCAGTCACCAAGTTTGTTAAAAGATTGGAAGACATTCCTGAAATCTCACTTCCTCTTGCCCTTTTGCGTAGAGAAGCACTTTCTCTGGCAGAGTGTGGATTGGTGGGGAAATTTACGGGGTTATGGCCATCGCCCAAAACTATGCAAAAATGGGTAGAAAGGAACTAGACCATGTCAATAGATGGAAAAATCTCAATCAAGTTTTGTACAAGAGGTTACTACACTTTTAGTTTCAAACTAAAGAGGAAAGAAATATGATTTTCAGGAATGGACCTTATTTTATGGATACAATGGGTTTGTATCTAAATAGATGGACGTCAGATTTTGACCCAGAAATGGATGTACCCAATGCCATCCTCGTCTGGGTTAGATTACCACACCTCCCCCTTCACTATTGGGGGGACGATTCAGTAAAATCCATAGGAAATGCAGTTGGGAAATATATAAACAGATGCGAGCCAAAGGAAAATATGCATGCATGTGCCAGAATATGTGTAGAAGTGGATCTTTGGAAAGGGCTACTAGAAGCTATCAAAATCAAAGTGGAGCATTGGATGCACATACAATAGATGGATTATGAACAAATCCCCTTCAAATGCAAGGTATGTCACGAATATGGTCATTTTGCAAATAGATGTACAATAAAAAAGAAAATCAGAATGGAAGGAGTGAAGATCAGGAAAACAAGTGGGAATGGGTTATAAGAAAGAAGACAGTCCATAAACAACCAAATCTATCTTCCTCACAACCCTCCACATCCTCTGATCTCCATGCCTCATCACCCAAAGAAGATAATAATCCTCTTTCTAGCCTTAATCCTTTTGAGCCTCTCGATCCTTCAGCTCCACCATCCCTTGGACCCTGATCCCAATCTAGATCCAGATCCCTACAACATACCCCCAACCCCCCTTCATCCCCTCTGGTGTGAAACTGTCACACCCCTCCCCCCCTCAGTAGGCAGAATTCTAACCAGAAAACAGTCAAAGGAAGCACTCCAAATGTAGAATATAAAAAAAAGCAGGAAGAAACACAAATAAAGAACACAAGGATGAAGCAGCAGCAAAGGAAATGGCATTAGGAATGCAACAACCTATGGAAACCTTCTTAGGAAGGAGTACAAGAAGGAACGAAAAGAGCCAGCAAAGAGGGAAAGGAGCCGCGCACCACCCAACAAGTAAATAATGATAGTGGTCTCTTGGAATTGCAGAGGAATGGGATCACCCGTCAAAGAAAATGCCACAAGAGACATTCTGACAAAAGAAAATCCAAACATCCTTATGATTCAGGAGACAAAAACAAACAAGCAAGAAACTAAAAAATATATAAAAAAAAAAGGAGAAATTATGAAGGGGAAGCAATACAAGCAACAGGAGTGTCTCGAGGTATTTGCACAATATGGAAAAAAGGAACCTGGGAGTTAATAAAATACAAAAAAGACCATAATTGTATCCAAACCGATCTAATGCAAAAAAGAAAAAAGGATATGTACAGTGTTATAAATCTATATTCTCCAAATTACTTCAAGGAGAAAGAGCGATGCCAGGCCACCATAAAAGAAGCACTAAAAGAAATACAAGCTAGGAAAATAATTCTAGGAGGAGATTTAAATTTGGTAAGAAGTATAGAAAAAAAGTTCGGAGGAACAAACCACACTAACCCATTTAGGGATATTCTAGAAGAAATAATGGAACAACACAATTTAATAGATATCTCGCCAAGCAACGAGAAAGACAGTTGGAGCAATAAAAGAGTGGGCAAAAGCAACAGAGAAGAATGGTTGGATAGAATTCTGATACAAGAAAACATAGCAGCAATGCACAACTCCATAAAATCAAAAATTTTACACACCACTGCTTCTGACCATAAACCGGTGACAATAGTCAAGGGAAAAATGGAAAACCAAGGACTGCTCTTGTTCAGATATAGCTCAATTTGGGACAACAACACATAAATCAGTGAACTAGTCAAGTAAGCATGGGATCCAAGAGTAATAGGATCACCTTAGTATATTTGGGAAACAAAATTAAAAACTACAAGAACCAAACTAAAGGAATGGGCAAGAGCAAATGAAATATATATATAAAAAAAGAGTTACAGCAGAAAATGGAAAGCATGCAAATTGAAAAAGAAAATAGAGAAGAAGGCAAGCAAGATTATCTAAGAGAGAAGGAAATCTTTTGGAAAATATATAGGGAAAATAGGAAAGAAGAAGAAGAGGAAAGATTGAAATCCAGAAGTTTGTGGCTCAAGGCAGGGGACAAAAACACATCCTTTTTCCACAACAAAATGAAAATAAGAAGGGCAAGAAACCAAATAGAAAAAATTCAAGTCGAAATCCAAGAGGTCAAAGGTGTGGAGGAACTAAAAAATGAAGTCTATCAACACTTTAAGAACTTACTCTCAGCTAATGCAGAAATGGCTGAGAGTGAAGATTTCTTAAAGCACACAAAAACAAATTAAAAAAGAGAAAAATGTTGCAATGTGCAAGGACCCCACAGAAGAAGAGGTAGTGGCGGCCATATGGAGCCTGTATCTAGATAAAGCCCCAGGGCCAGATGGTTTCACAATAACATTCTATAGATCTCATTAGTATAGCATCAGAAAGTATTTATTAAAAATGGTGAATAATATCTACAAAAAAAAGGAGGTAACACAAAATCCTCCTATCTTGCTCTAATCCCAAAGGAAGCAAACCACTCAACTTTCAACAGGTTTCGCCCTATCTCTCTTTGCAATTCTTCTTATAGGAGAGCATGACAAACAAGTGGGTGGACTTGGATTGTTGGCTTAGGGATGACGGAGGTGGTGAAGAGGAAAAGGAAGGTGATAACATCCTCAACATCAAGCTTGGAGATGGTCTGCAATTGTATACAAGTATGTTTTTTGACTTTTCTCCTCTATTGCAATGAGGTCCTATTTGGGGTTTTGCTATTGAGAGATGGGGCAAAGTAGGAATGTTAATTGGGGCATTGAGAATTGGTGGTGGCAATGGGGTAGGAAATTGGTTGCAATTTCTTAGTTATGTGTCTATATCGTGTGCTTGTTGGGTATCACCTCTGGCCTCTGTTGTGGTGACCATGTGATGTTTGGTATGGGTATTGCCTCTGGCCTCTGGTATGTTGACCTATGCCATTCGGTATGGAGAACTAGGGTACTGCAACCCATGGTTGGTGCGAGGCTAGTTGTAGGAGGCATGTGGGTTGTGGCAATAAGACAGATGATGGGGGAAGGGGGAAGAAATCAAGATGTTGCATAGGAGTAAGGCTATACTGTCACAGACAATGCACTTTCTGGGCTACTTTGAAACTCTACCGTGGATATGGAAATGCTAGGGGCTTACAGTGGAAAGTTGCGTATGAAAAAGACAATGAGATTTTTAAAATATCCTGGCTGATTAGGAAGGGTTTACAATTACTCCATCGAAATCTGTTGGTTTGAGGTTCGGCTTACTCCCTTGGAATGGGGCTCCATACCCAACTGTTACTGTGAGGTATTGGGTATGGAGGTGGGGTGTGACAAAGGGTTGTTGGAGGTGGGCCCCCTCTTGGAACTTGTTCTCGACCCTTTCTAGATTTTGCTTCGATGGTGAAAGGATAGGAGAGGAGCACGGTGAGGCTGACCTCATCATGAATACAATTCAAGAAAGGAACCAAAGCCATATTATATTAAATTATTTTTGATTAACAAATTGCTACTTTGAACAAGGCTCAGGAATGTTTTATATGGTTCAACCTGCACAAGGTCATGGACGAGGAAGGCGGGGCTAGGTCCCTATGAAGGATAAGGAACCAAGTACATGAGAGTCCCGCAATGGAAGAAAATTGGTAGAACACCTTATTAGCGAAGTCGCTGAGGCTTACCATGACGGTACTGATGAAGGAATTCGAAATCTGCTAGAAGAATGTGAAGAGGAGATTAAGCAGGGTAGTGAGACTAAGGAGGATATGGAAAATTGGAGGACCATAGTATTGAATCTGGGCAACACCAGAGGAATAATTACATAGTTCAACAAACCTTATACATTTATTGGTTAATGAAAAGACTGTTGGGAAAATCTATGGAACAGATCATAGTAGGCATGGCGATTTCACTCCAAGGTTTGTCGAGCTACAAGCAAGACCTACAAAAAATTCAATTCCAACTCCATAAGCAAGACATTAGGTTGGAACGAATTGAAAGACACATTCCATGCATCTTAGAACTAACTGAGATGCCCGGATCAATACTCAAGGACCTGAAACCTGTGGGATCAGTCTCAGAGGAGAAAATGGGCTAGTCATTTTACTATGTTTACTTTTGTTTTATATCTAGTTAGCTTTTAATTTACATCATGCAAGTATATGTATAGACCGAAATATAGAGTATGAACATGAAACAAAGACATATATATCTTGGTTAGAATGATTAAAACTATATTGTTTCTCGATTGCTTACAATGCAGATAGGTGGCCAACAAACTCGGTTTCCCACCTAGGAAGGTTGAGGTCTCCTAGCCAATCTATGTGGTGTAAATTTGCCTATGATTGAATAAAAACTGAAAAGGTCCTGCCAAGCTTAACAAAAACAAATATTATAAACCCTGGGAATAAAACTCTAATATTAATATTATAAACCCAAGGGATTAATATTAAACATTAGGATCAATATTAAAATCCCAAGGGATTATAAACCTTGAGATTATAAACTGTAATTTATTCTTATCCATGGATTAATATTATAAACTCGAGGAGTCTTAAATGATGAGCCAAGGGATTAATATTATAAACCCAAGGAAGTAATATTAAACCTTAGGATTAATATTATAATCCCATTTTTTTAATGTAGCAATGTAGTGTCGAATAAATTGAAATGTAATGTAACATTGTGATAATGACTATAAGATTCATTGTCATATTGACACAATCTTTAGCACAATGTGATGTTAGATATATTTTTGTGCCATTCCAGCATCACAATATTAAACCCTAACATAAAATCTTAACATCATAAAACATAGTATGATAAACCTTAAGATTAATAATATCAATACCAATATTAATCTCCACTATTACAAATTATAAACCTAATATTAAACCCCAATTTTGTAGTGTCACAAGGTGACATCGAAAAAAGTGCAATATAATCTAACAATGTGACAATAAACTAAAGGGATCAATATATCCAAGGAATTAATATTAAACCCTATGATAAATATTATAAACCCTAAGATTAATATTAAAACCTAGGAATATAAACCCTAATATTGATATTATAAACCTATGGTACTAATATAAAACCCTTGGAGTAATATTATAAACTCAAGGCATTATAAAATATAGGATTAATATTAAACCCCAAGATTAGTATTATAAACCCTATTATATTTCTTTTCTCTATATAATACTACCTAAGCACCCATGAGGGTTTCGAATCGGTGACCTATCACAAAGAGTGCCTTAACGGTACACCCATTCACCATCAATCCAAAGTCCTGTGGGCATAAACCCTATTATATTATTATATATGTTAGGGATTATTTTTTTTTTTTTAACTCAGAGATTGTTAATATTATAGACCGAAGGGATTAACAAATCCAAGGAATTAATATTAATAAACCCAAGCGATTAATGTATTATAAACCCAAGAGGTTTATTAATATTATAAACTCAATGTATTAATTATAGACCCTAGTATTAATATTAAACCGTAAGATTA
>APFE031171157.1:14640-39131 GCA_000404065.3 Pinus taeda | reverse complement strand
TTAATAATTATTAAATTTAAATTTAAAAACCTAACTAATAGTCGATAAACTTAAGAAAAATAATTCCCTAAAAGGTCAAGCTTTCATGCTATGGTTCACAATGGTAGCCATGTTGACTATTGTGGATTATGATGCTTTTGTTGACTATGATTGACAATGTAAACAATAGTCAATCATAATTAATATGTGTTAACTATAATATTAATTTATAGTTAAAGCTTTCACAATTAAAATGTTACAATATTACATTGTAATATAAAATACTAATATTATAAAACCCAATATAATAAAGCTTAAAATAAATATTATAAACCCTAATATTAAATCCCAATATTATAAATTATAAAATAATACATTTAAATATCTTGAATGTATTTAAATTTTTTAAATGTAATATTATATATATGACCATGTAAAATTGGACCATTGAATTGTCAAATACATGCCCTTGTTTTACATAATTTTCTTTTAATTTATTATTGTCACAATTTTCTTTTAATTTATTATTGGAAACACAAAATAGTATAATTATAATGGTTCATGGTAATTTTTTTTTCCTTTTATTCGTTTATTATTTATTTTAAAAATATATAATAAATGTTTGATAATTCTGTTTACATATTCTGAATGTGGTGTGGTTATTAGTTTATCAAACATTATAGCTTTTCATGAGCCGACAAACTTTGTTGATCCCAGACCTATATGCTAAATTTTGGGGAAAAATTATATATATCTTCAATAATAAACTTAATTTAATATTCATAAAATTTAAATTATCAAAATTTTGATTGATTAAACTATGTATAATTTAACTTAATTATTTGGTTATACATTAATTAAAATAGATGAACGCTAAATCACCCATTCCTTATGATCGTATCATCATCTAACTTTAGATCTTCCATGTGGTGTGGTTGCTCTTAACATTCCAGTTCGAATGCACAAATTTAAGTTTGTTTTTTTGGTTTTTTGAAGAATTAATAACTAGGGCAGCCTTCCATTTATATGATAAATGGTCGATTTCAATATAATTTATGTGAATCATATATGATAAATGGTCAATTTCAATATAACTTCCAGGTGAATTATATTTAGTTGTGGCTTCAAAATATTTTAATCTAGAATTTCTTGAAAAATAATACATTAAACTAACAATTATTATTGATTAAACTATCGAGAATTGAGATAAATTTGAAATCTTGATTTAAAAATAATAACATTTTTTTTTATAAATTTGAAAAAAATAATTAGTCTTTAAAATCATTTTTAACTTTTTTAAATTTGAAAAAAAATAAAAATAAATACAAAATTACACATTTAAGAAACATTTCTTCCAATCTAATAACTATACAAAGTACATTGTACCTAAACACCGCCTATAGCAAAAAACGTCTCAAGGGTCAACATGACGAATCTAGAAAGGCATAGTATGGTTGTACTTTTTGATTCCTTGTCATTGGATTTCTTTAATGAAATACTTCCTTCTTTCCTTTTCATAACATCAATATAGAGAGCTTTTTTTTTCAACCTAACATCAATATAAGGAGTAGGTTACACAATCATTTTTTAAGAGAATAAAAAGATACTGCAATATCTAAGAATTGGATGGACACTCTCATGGAAATTCAAAGTAGAAAGCTAACAAATTACCATTGTACATATAGTATAATTATTTTTAACATTTGATTATCACAAAAAAACAAATAAAACAAATTTCATAGCGTTTCCACAGATCTATCTTTTAGAAAGAAAATATTTGTTTTGATTCTTAGAACATTACATTTAATTTGAATAACCTGATTCCCGGGCTCTCTCACTTCTAACTTTGCAAATCCTAACCATAATAAAAGACATCACTACACTATCTACAAATGCTTAGCCCTTTTCCCATATAGCTTTATGGGAAAATGCTTAACCCTTTTCCCATATATTTCAAAATATATGTGAAAAAAATTGAGGTCCCATGAGCTTACCACATTTTCCATCACTCTCTAGCGTAACCCATTTCAACCTAAAGTTATTCATTAGAGTTTCATTTTCAAGCTAGCAAACAATATGGTCTTAATATATATTGAGTTTATAGATCCACCATTACATGACAATATTGTCTCTCGACATAGGTATATCTATACTATGAAATTCATTGCTTTCTTAGCATTTCATGTGATATGGTTTTGTCATAATGAGAAGGTTGTCACCATCGACCATCTTACATTCTATCAATGTAAACCTATGTATAACTTGGAAAATATTCTTTTTGTAATCAAGAAAAGACAAAATAAAATTGACATATGTTAAAATTGGCCCCGATATCTTAAACAATCCCACATTATTTAACATGCCATAGTTAGCCACTTTGATTTAGTTAATTAATTGAATCAACCAATATATGTATGTTGTCATTATTTGAGCTCGTGCCACATATTATTCTATCTAAATTAGGACTATCATTCATGTGTGTCATGCAAACTTCAGTTAAGAAGGTAATCAGCCCATCAATGATATCCAATTCTTCTTTACACCACTTTGAAGTTATGAGATATTTTGTAACATCCTTAAATGCACAAAAAAAAAATTAAGATTGATAATGTAAATTGTTCATTTAATGGAATTATTAAATGAATCATTATTATGTCAATATCCCAAATGTATTTAAAGGATTTATTAAGGTTTATATTACATGTTTCACTTGCAAGTAATGTTATTGTTGATATTCGATAATACTGTGGATCCGCTTTAACTCCGCTAGACCTCCACATAATATGCATCGCTATAACCTGCATTAACGCTACCCAAGTAGGCTTAAGTCTGGATGGCCCCTCCTCATGGTGGCAGGAGAGCCCTCGGGCCTTTTCATGTCATCGTCGTACCTCTCCTTGATGGCCACATAGTTCAGTGTTAATGCCCTTTACTCCAGCCATTCGGAAGGGTCTCAAATCACTGCATATGGCACACAACCCACCGTCGGATCTAGACAGATCTACTGTCTCCATTAGGGTTGATGGAGTAGGTTAATGCCTTTCTCGATGATGAGGGGTTCATTTGGCTGTGTTTTGGTTCGGCTCTTGGCTCTGTGACAACAGGTGAAAGAGCGGTAACCTAGTTCGTTGTTCTGCCATGCTAGTGTTCTCAAATACAGATATATGCAACCCTTGTTAACTAAAATCTCGGAACCTTTCAATTGACATTTTCTCTTCTATGAATCTATGGGTATCCCATTATGAATTTTAAGGACGACTAAAGAGGGTTTTAATGTTGCCTTTGAACAGGTGCAAATGATACAGGATGGATTTGAAATATATGGTGGAGCAGGTCAACTTTCCAGGGCAGCAAGATGTAAACATCATTTTTCATAGGGTTGATACTAAAATTTACTCTCCAACTTTGTACTAAAACTCCCTCTGCACCTGCAGGTTTCATCTGCAGCTTTGAGGAATGCTAAACTCCAACTTCGGTCAACATTTTTGATTTATTGCAAATTTTCGTATCGGTAGCCAAGCTGTTATTTCATTATGGTCCTCATCCCAAGCGTTTTTTGTGTAGGTACGCATACCAGTGGTTCCAACTCTTCTTCCGACATGGGGCTTTTGGGTGACAAGAATGCTTCTAAACTATGATTGTGTCTTCATTTTTCCATGTGGGTTTGCATTTAGATATTTCCTATGTATCGAGCTCTTAGAGCAAGTCTTCCATGACATAGCATTTTAGGAATGTGAATAGACATGATTCTAAGCCTTGTGGCTGAAAAGTTGCTATTGTTAGCAATTGTATTTAGTTAATTTGAATTTTTCAGCCATTGCAATAGCAACACAATAGCTTGGACTAGATATTTCATTCAGTGAGGTTTATGTGGGAAGCCTTGTGGACATTTCTTGGCATAAGGGTTATATGTTAATTGTTGTATCAAATCTTCCATGGTAACTAGGCTTCTGCTATTTATTGATAGTTTGATTCACTTCTATATTGTTCTAATTTTATGAACTAGATTCAAGTGTTTATTATGTAAATGATTTGACTGTAATAATATGTGTATGGTTGTCAATACTAGGGTTCCTAAATAGAATCATTCAATCTTGTTCGATTATAGTTTCTGTTTAATAACTTAGAGGTTTAGGGTTTTTAACAAAGCCTGGGTACTTGGCTCACGGTGAGTTCTCTCCAAAACTCGACCAGGAGCTGATAAACCCTAGCTTGTCACTACTTATTTCTTGGCATAAGGGTTATTTATTAACTATTGTATCAAATCTGCCATGGTAACTAGGCTTCTGTTATTTATTGATAGTTTGATTCACTTCTATATTGTTCTAATTTTATGAAATAGATTCAAGTGTTTATTATGTAAATGATTTGACTGTAATAATATGTGTATGGTTGTCAATACTCGATTCCTAAATATAATCATTCAATATTGTTTGAGTATAGTTTCGGTTTAATAACTTAGAGGTTTAGGGTTTTTAACAAAGCCTGGGTACTTGGCTCATGGTGAGTTCTGTCCAAAACTCGACCAGGAGCTGATAAACCCTAGCTTGTCACTACCTACAATCCAAAGCCATAGGATAGTTTGTTCAACTAGATTTATAAAGGTTTCTTCTATCATAAAAAGGTGGAAGATACCAGTGTAAATTATCGGAACTGATATTTTGTATATTGCGTATGCTTTCCAAAGGAATGTGTGAAAATCTTATGATATAGTTAGATATAGAAAGACCGAAAAATAATATTTATTTTCTCAATGAAGTCCTTTGTTGTTAATGCTTAAAATGTTCACTCTAATTAATTATTAGTATGTTTATTGCAAATATCTTTTCTATGTAAATAAATATGTTCGTTATTTCTTGTATCCTCTGGGTACATGTACCAAAATCTGATAGTGATTCAATGTATCAAAAGACAATATCTTCTACTCTTTTCAGTGACAGTATAACGTTAATACTAGCATGTTAATTTACTTTCTGTTGTAACAATAAACAATCTATTCATTCCTAGTAATAATCATGGACATGACAATATTAATTATTCTATTTTACTATGTTGAGTGTGACTTATGCATGTAAAATTTTTATTTTGGAAGGTCTCTCCACCTAGTCTCAGATCTAGTAATTACATCTAGAATCCCCCTCCTATCTCTTCCACTTCTGATAATGATAAACAGTCTGGTACCTTGGGTGTCAGGATTCTGTCCAGCCTCAAGTCTCATACCTCACAACTATTATCGCAGTTTCTTTCCCACTTGCTAAGTTGCCCAACTCTAGGAAGAATTAATCATAGTACAATTTCATTTTTCGTCCTTTTCCAAACCCCTCAGGGTTCAGACCTTTTTTATTTTGAAGGAAGAGGATAAAATAATTGTTTGTAACTGTTTTCAAAAGTTAATTTAACTGATTCTCCAGTTCTTTTACAAACTGATCCAAAATATTTTAATTAATACTTAACAACATATGTTCTAGATTTTCGGCGTAATTGTTTTAACAATTTGGATTAAAGAAAATAAAATTAACAGTGGTAAATAAAAATTGGTAAAAACAATTGATGGCATATCACTAGATGTTACAACTCCCTCCCCTTGAAAGGAACATTCTCCCTGTTGTTCTTTCCATTAAGTAAACAGTGTAGCATAAGCTTTTTGTTAGGCTTCCTCTTCTTCCCAAGTAGCCTCATTCAGGCCAAAGTGCTTCCACTGCACTTTAACTTGGGTGATGCCTCGCCTTCGAAAGGTGGTTTCTCTCCGAATGAGGATACAAAGAGGCTTTGCAAGAAATTCTCCCTTAGGTTCTACCTGCACATTCATAGTCTACTGTCAGAAAATTCTTACAAATAACAATTCTTGATATATTGACTTCATTCTATCATTACTTGAATACCTTCCTTGTTAATAATATGTCGAGGATCGTACACATATTTATTAGATAGAGATACATGGAAAACATTATGGACTCAAATGTGGCCCGGAAGTGCTAGCTTGTATGCCACGGGCCCAATCTGCTTCAAATTTGAAATGGTCCACAGTACCGTGGCACCAACTTAGCACAACCTTTCCATTATAAGGTTCTCTTCAGGGATTTAACCTTCAAGTACACATGATCCCCCAGCTTGAATTCTTTATGAGTTCTTTCCTTATCTCCATAAACCTTTTTCCTATCCTGAAGAGCTTTTAAGTTCTGGTGAACCTTCTTAATGGTGGCCTCCATTTTAGCTAACATATTAGGACCCAATGCTAACATATGATCTAGAATATTTCAGTCTATGGGTACCTGACACATCCTTTCATACAGTACTTCGAAAAGGCTCATACCCAATGATTCTTGATGTCCATTATTGTAGGTGAATTCTACCAAGTGGAGGTAATCCTCCCACTTATGTGGTTGTTGCATTACAAACATTCTCAACATGTCTTTGAAGACTTGATTCACTCGCTCGATCTGACCGTCTATTTCAGTGCTTAGTTGAATTTGATTACCAAACCTTGCAAAGAGGGTTTTCCAAAATGCAGATGTAAATTTTACATCTCTGTCGGAGATCACCACTTGGGGTATCCCGTGTAGTCAGAAGATTTCTCTCATAAATATGTCTACGATCTCCACCGTTTTATAGGTCAATCTTATCGGAATGAAATGAACAGTCTTGCTTAGCTTATCCACCACAACGATTATTGAGTCATGTTTCTTCTTAGTACGAGGTAACCCAGTGATAAAGTGTAGAGTAATTATCTCCCATTTCCATTCAGGGATGGGTAATGGTTGAAATAGATTGGTAGGATGTTGATGTTCTGCCTTCACCAATTGGCACTTTAAGCATTTGGATAAATATTCAGCCACATATTTTCTTAAGCCTGACCAGAAATAACTTTTCTTGATAGTAGAAAACAGTTTCTGGTATCATGGGTGGGCAGTGTAAGGCTTCCTATGAAACTCATCTAATAACAGTTGCTTGACTGAGTTTTGGTTAGCAATATAAATTCTATTTTTGAATGTTAACATTTTGTCAAGGTTAATTCCCTACTTAGATTTTTCCCCTTTTGTTTGAACTTCCGAAGCTTACTGCCAGAGGAATGCCTATTCTAGGTCTTTAAGGAATGCTTCTTAGATAACCTCCATTAGGTTAGATTGTGCTTGACTGAATTGTACTTCATAAATGCAATGTAATTTTCTACTTAAAGCGTCTTCTACCAAGTTTTCTTTCCCTTTGAGGCATTTCATGTCAAACATGAATTTGCTCAAGAATGTGTTCCATTTGGCCTACCGAGCATTTAAACTAGACTGGTTAAAGAAATTTGTAAGACTGTTGTGGTCAGTTAGTAACATAAATTACTTTCCCAAAAGTTAATGTCATCACATTTTTAATGCATGCACTACTTCAGTCAATTCCAGATTGTAAGTAGAATAGCACTACTCATCATCCTTCAGTTTGCATGACTCATAGGCTGTCACCTCTCCCCTTCTTATGTTAATAGTCCACAGACACCTTCCTTGCTTGCATCTGTACATACTACAAAGGATTTTTCTGGATATTCTACTTTTAGCACCTGTGTGGTGGTAAGTAGTTGCTTTAGCTGCTCAAAACTTTGTTGGCATTCCACTGTCTAGTAGAAGGCATGCCTCTTTTTCGGTGGCGTGGTCATAGGAGAAGTTATTTTTTAAAAGCATTTAATAAATGGGCGGTAATAACCTATGAGGCCCTAGAAGGATCTTATGTCCATAACGTTTTTTGAAGTGGTCCATTCCATAACAGTTTTTATCTTTTATTAATCGACCACTATTCCTTCCACTGATATAACATGGCCTAGGTACTAGATTTGACTTTTATAAAATGTGCACTTACTAAACTTTGCGTACAATTGGTTATCTCACAAAATCTGAAATATTGTTCTAAAGTGTTTGTCATGTTCCTCCATATTTTTTAATAGATTAGTATATCGTCAATAAACACTAGTACAAATTTATCTAGAAATGGGTGGAAAATGATATGCATCAGGCACAAGATAGTGCCTGGAGCATTGGTAAGGCTGAAAGGAAATACCATGAACTTCTAATGTCCATAACAAGTTCGGAATGCAGTTTTGTAGATGTCTTGATCCTTTATTCTGATCTGGTGGTAATTGGACCTTAAGCCAATTTTTGAGAATACGCAAGCTCCCTGCACTTGATCAAATAAATCATAAATACAAAGTAAAGGGTACTTATTCTTAATGGTCAACTTATTTAACTGATGATAATCAATGCATAATCTTAAGGTTACGTCCTTCTTTTTTACAAAAAACACAGGGGCTCCCCAAGGTGACACATTAGGGTGAACATATCCTTTATCCAACAGTTCCTAAAGATGCATTTTCAGTTCTATTAACTCAAGAATCCTCATACAGTAGGGAGCTTTCGAAACAGGGGTTACTCCAAGCACTAATTCAATGGGAAAATCAATATCATGCCTTGGTCACAATTTAGGGATGGATTCAGGAAACATGTCCATGAAATCCTGAATTACAAGAATATTCTCCAAAGAGGTCATCTTATTTTTGTCATTATTGTGCCCTACTTGGACAACATAAATCTGGAAGCCCTTCCTTATGCATCTTCCACGCTGGTTGGCTGCAATAAGATGTAATTTGATGTTTTTCTTGATTCCTTGAATTTCTTTTTGCTTCCCTAACTCGGTAAGATAGATTATAGGTTTTTCTTTTGCAATTCACTAGGGACTAGCAACTTTCCAACCATTCCATCCTGATTAATACATCACACAAACCTAGGGGAAGGATGTTAAGATCAACATGGATGGGTTGTCCTGAAACTGTTATAAGGTGCTTTTCTCTTTTTCAAGACACATTCCTTTTTGTTCCAATGGCTGTTGAACTAGCTGGGACTTCTTAAATTTACTGCTTTGCAGCTGACATTGATCTACCACTTTAGGACTAATTTAGCTTAGGCTAGCACCTCGATCGAATAAAATAGAAACGGGTTCATCAAAAATCATACCTTAACATTCGATCATGGTGGGATGATATTCCGCTTAATGATCATCTAAGGAAACACTAATTTTGGGCATGCTCCTTACGGTATCTCCCACTATGGAGGCTTCTTTCATATTCGAAAGATATTCAGTTTGAGATTTGTGTGGGTAATTCTTGTAGTAATGCAATTCCCCATATCCCCAACATCGTAGTGGTGGTTTTGGTGGTTGGTCAGTAGTAGTTTTACTAATCTCCTCTGTCTGTCTATTCTCAATGTATGTCTAAGCTCTCGAGAGGTTTCTTCAAAATTTTCCGAAAGTTATTTTATTATTATTTCTTCCATTTATGACTTTTGGTTTCCTGTTTGGTGGTAGGTTACTCATTTTCTTACCAATGGCTCCTTTGGGCCGTTAGTTTCTCTGTTTCATCTTCTGATAACAGATATAGGTTTTTCGTACGAAATTATCCATATTTCTAGGATAATCAAATTCTAATTGTTCCTTCATGAAGTTGGGTAAACTGCTAATAAACCACTAAATTTTAGCTTTTTCCTCTTGCATATACCAAACATATCGCAATAGGGAAGTAAATTGCTTTACATATTCATCCATGGTAAAGGTTCCCAGCCTTACATCATGGAACTCCTTTGCCTTTTAATCATAGTAACGTTCAGTTAGATATTTATCTTTAAAATGTTTCTAGAATTCTTGCCACATTACGTATTCCTCATCAATCTTCCTCAGAGTTTTAATATCTTCCCAGCAGACGATGGCGTTTCCCCGTAATTGGTAAAATTCCATCCATGCTTTAAGTTTATTAGTATATTCATAAATCTGAAAATATTTGCCCATGTCAATCAGCGAGGCTTCCACTACTTCTTTAGATTCTCCTTCAAACAACGACAATTTTATTTTCTTGAACTTGCCTTGTAATTTTCTCTTCCATATTTTTGTCTTTCTTTGATCGGAAATGTTATCTGAACACCCTTGTTCCTCCTCCTTATGGCCTTCTGCTAATTCTACATTCTCTTCCCCATTATGGGTGGTTGGGGTCTTCTCCCTATTCTCTGTACTGGGGCCTGTCCCCCACTGATTTTGTTGGTTGGATAGACTTTTAAGCATCTTATCTTGCTCATGACTTAGCCATTTGTTGTCCATCCTTGATTTCATCATCTATGCCCATAATTGTTGCACTGTTTCAACCAGGGAAGCATTGGCTTCTCGTGATTCTTCTCCTAGTTCTACCCATAGTTCTAGGTTGGCCTCCACGTGAGGCACTTTTGGCTGGCTTGATGATCTAGGGCTCCTCTACATTTTTAATCCTTGGTGCTGTCCTCAATGCCTCTCTCTATGTTCATATTCACCCATACTCAGTTTATCTTTATTTTTGCATCAATATTCATATATCATAACTTAATTGACTTTGTTAAAATAACCTAGAAGTCTCAATATATGAGCCTACATTCTGATACCATTTGTAGCATCCTTAACCCCCAAAAAAAATTAAGACTAATAATGTAAATTGTTCATTTAACAGAATTATTAAATGACTCATTGCTATGTCAATATCCTAAACATATTTAAAGGATTTATTAATGTTTATATTATGTGTTCTACTTGAAAGTAATGTTATTGGTAATATTTGATAATACTATGGATCCTCTTTAACTCCTCGTTGGACCTACATGTAATCTACATCATTGTAACCTGCATTAATGCTCCCCAAGCAGGCTCACCTCATGATGGCCCCTCCTCATGATGGTGGGAGAACCCCAAGGCCTTTTAATGTCACCTTCGTCGCTCTCCTCACTAGCCACATAGTTTAGCGTTAATTTCCTTTACTTTGGTCATTCGGACGGGTCTCAAACCACGACATATGACACACAACCCAACGTTGTATCTAGACAGATCTACTGTCTCTATGGTTCAGGGTTGGCGGAGTAGGTTAATGCCTTTCTCCATGATGACGAGTTCATTCGGTTGTGATTTGGTTTAGATCTTGGCTCTGTGACGATAGGGGAAACAACATTGACCTGGTTCATCATTCCACCATGCTCATGCCCTCAACAATAGGTGTATGCAATCCTTGTTAACTGATATCTCGGAACCTTTCAATTGAAGTTTTCTCTGGTACGAATTTATGGGCATCTCGTTATGAATTTTATGAATGAGTGACCAAGGTTTTAATGCTACCTTTGAACAAGTACAAATGCTACAGGATGGATTTTGAATATCCGATTGAGCGGGTCGACTCCGCAGGGCTACAAGAGGTAAACACCACTTTTCATAGGGTTGATACTAAAATTTACTCTAGTTTTTTACTAAAGCTCCCTGTGCACCTACAGGTTTCATGTGTAGCTTCAAGGAATAATAAACTCCAACTTAGGTAAACCTCTCCTCCTCTATCCTCATTTCTCATCTCCTAAAGGTTCTCAATTTGCCTATAAAGCATGGCTTCCTGAAGGTTTGGACACAAAGCCTTACTGTGTCTATGTTAAAAAATGGGGACAAAAGTGTTCCCTCTAACTATAGGACAATTATGATTAGCCACATCCTAGCCAAGCTTTATGGACTCATTCTAGAAAAAAAATCTTAACCTTTGGCTTCAGAAGCACGGTAAAAGAGCTAAAGGGCAAGCTCATTTTAGGAGACATCACTCGACCATCAACCACCTTGTCACCCTTAGAATCATCGCAAAGGAAGGTCACAATAGTAAAATCGATCTCTTCTATTTTTTTGTGGTCTTTAGAAAATCTTTTGACATAGTCCCCTGAGATAAACTCTCAGAGAGGCTTGAAGAGATCATGGTTCCTCCTGAACTGAGGATTGTTTTGATCTACCTCTACGAGATTGTCATTGCGAAGCTTAAGACCAATGAAGGGTGGTCTAAATATATTAAATGTCATATCGGGGTTAAGCAATGTTGTCACCTTTCCCCTACCCTTTTTGGTATTTACATCGATAATCTAGAGGAGTGTCTGGAAACTGCAGGCTGCAAAGGCACCAAGGTCGATGGTATTATCATTTCTCTTCTCCTTTATGTTTTTGATATCATTTTTCTTGGAGGGAGACATGATGATCTAGACAAGTAGCTTAAAAGTCTTCTTGTCTACTGTTCCAAGATGGGTATGATAGTTAATACTCACAAGACTAAAGTCATGATAGTTAAATCCAAAAGGATCACCCATGGTAGTTTCCTCTACGATAAGCATTGTCTTGAGCAGGTTTCTTCTTATAAATATTTGGGTATTGACTTTCCTCATAAACTCAACTAGAATTATAGAATCGAGAAAAAATTTATTGGAGGTTGGAAAGCTTATTATGAGCTTGAAAACAATTGTAAGTTAGTTGATCTTTACATGTGGAGTAAAAAAAGGTTCCTCTTTGAGACTCTCGTCATCGTTGTTATCTTATATAGATGTGAAGTTTGGGGGTGCAATATATCTAGGGAGTTGTGGAGAAAGATTGAGATGATCCAAAAGAAGTTCGTAACCTATAACCTCAAGATCAAGGGAAATACTCCATATCCTATCCTCTTGATCGAAGTTGGTCTGTCCCCCACTGAATGTGTAGCTATGTTTAGATATTTTATGTATAAGAAGAGGCTTCACAATATGGAATCCAAGAGGTTACCAAAAATTGCTTCTAAATTTAGTCAAAACCCCCACCTGTGCCTCAAGCACGGGTAGCATCAAGATGCTCAGTCTTGGCTCAACCTTTGTGGGATTAAGGAAGAGATCATCATGGGAAGTAAGGACAGTATCAAAGATACTGATACCTCTAGTTTTAAGGACAAGATGTGGGATGTTAAGGAGATGGAGAGTAAAAGGAAGCTAAGGTACTATAAGGAGGTGATCAACCCCACCCTTGATAACCATAATTATCTCTCTATTTTGACTAGCACTAAGAAGAAAATGAACATTGCTAGGATTAGAACTAACTCTCGCGAGCTTCAGAGTGAGACCAGGTGGTGGTGTACTCCCAAGACTCCCTAGGAAGATAGAATTTGTCAGGTTTGTGATACTAAGAAGGTGGAAGATGAAAAACACTTACTTTTAGACTTCCCGTCTCTTGCCAACATCCACTCTCAATTACCTATCATCAACCACACCTCCAATCTTCTTGACTTATTATGTCAGCCTAACTATAGTGATCTTGGAATGCTTCTTTCTCTGCTCCTTGATAACAGAAAAAAGATTTTGAAGAATGAAAATTAGACTCTCTTTTCTTGAGTTATGATAGACCACATTAGTCTTAGTGCATCATCATCACCACCACCACCACCACCACATTAGTATATAATATATAAAAATAATAATAACCACATCACTCCATCAAAACTTTACATCAAACTATACCCATCCATACTCGCGAATAAAATTAATGTATTATATTATGTTACATTGATATAATAATAATATAATAATAAATAATAATATAATAATAATTTATTAAAATATATTAATAATGAATCCAGTTTATTAATGTGACATATCAATATATATAATATAATATAATATTATTTATATAATATTATTAATATTATATTATGTTTAATATATATTAATGGTTTTCAATAGCTATTGAATATATATGTGATATTTAATTTATTAGTCCCTTAATTTATGTAATTCTCACGATATCTAAAACAAAAGTTTTATATAATGTTATATAAAAAAAATAATAATGTTATATATATATTATTATATATATATATATATATATATATATATTTTGTATATATGGCAAATTAAAAGCGTAAAGGGGATTGTCAATTGTGTGGGGTTTGTGTTTAAAACAATTTTCTAAAATTTATTAATGTAAGGGAAAAAAAGAAAAGATATTTCTTAATCAAAATAGTTCGTGGTGAAGATTTTTTTAATTTAATTGTTTATTTCTTATTTTAAAGATAGATATATATATATATCTGATATATCTGATATATCCGGTTTCCATCCAAATTTTGTAATGTCTCTTCTGCTTTGAAACATAATTTCCTTAAAACGCCTCTAATAAGTACCCGATTTAACCAAGATTTTAACAAGTCTTCTCCGGTCTATGCACTTCGCTATAAAACCCAATCCAGTCCTGCTCTGCTAATTATACCTTTCTCTTCATTCCACGAATTCATGAGAGTTATTATGCGAGGCCTTTGAATTCATCTGCAACCAATTAAGCGAACTAATACTTCGATGCAAGTTTAAATCTACGAATTCAAACAACCCAATATACAGTTATTTACAAATGCAAACGATTTAACATATAAAGAGTTCTTTAAAGAAATCAAAATGCACATATCTTATCAAAGAGAACGCACATATCTTATCAAAGAGAACATCACAGCGTGTGATAATACCCCCAAAGTATTTTCTCTTCCTCTTTCTCATGCGCTTGTGAGGTCTGCATGTTATGTGCTTTTATTTACGAATGAGAACAAATATCTGATAACGAGATGGGGAGGTTGCTTTCCAGCAACACCTCTCCTAAACTTACGTCGAGGAAATATCTAGAAGGCCTCAAGTGTATTTGTCCCATAAGGCAGATATAAGAAAATATAAACATATATTTATAGGGAATATTTACGAGTTTTTTTTCTCAAAGGGGAAAATCTGTCAAGATGCTCGTGCATAAGACTCTATTAGGAAAAAAGTTCCATGGACTCCTATGCATGAGATCTTCCATAGTCTGACCCTGCTTATGAATCACACTAGCATTCATCGAGGTTCCAACTTCTACGCCTTCTTTGCGTAGTCGTTTCCAATAAAAAAAATATTCATAATGATCCTTCTTCCTGGTCCTTTTGATGAGTTTCTAGTCAACGATCATCTCCATTTGTAGCTTTTGGGTTTTAGGTCATGAGTACTTCGACTGAATCTTCTCTTGTTTTTATTCCTCCTCTCTTTTAAATTCTTTCTATGAATACATGTCCACAACATTAAATATAAGAGGAATTCTACCATCATGTGGAAATTCAATCTTATAAGCATTGGCTAAAAAATCCTCAATATTTTACAACACCTTATTTTCTTCATCTTCAATTCATTATATTCATTTTATGGAAATCTCTTTTTCTTCAAATGACTTAACACCATATTCCCAACTTCAAAATTTACTTTTCTTTTATTATCGTATTACCTTTGCTTGTACGTATGGATGTTGTTATGAAGCTACTTCGTTACTTCTTCAAGTAAATTTTGCATTGTTCTAGAAAATTCCTTTGCATGAACACTTCTCAATTCTTACTTTCTAAAGTTTCTAAGTTCATAGACGTCTCTTGGTTGCCTGCCATACATAACTTGAAATGGACTTTTTCCTACGTTCCTATTAGGAGAATCATTCAAGGAAAAATCATTTTGTGGGAGAACTTGATCCCATTGTTTACTGTGTTCATTTACGAAGCATCTCTATAAATATTCTAGGTTGTTGTTTATTACTTCAATATTCCCATCTATTTAAGTTTCATAGGTTGACTTTATGCAACATTTCTCTGAAGGTTCTTCCACAAAGTTCTCCAAAGTTTACCAATAAATTTTGTGTTTCGGCCTATGCCTATAATTGTAGGTATCCTATATAGTCTCACAATTTCTCTAAAACATAAATTTGCAATGTGGGTGGAAACACTTATTTTTGAACATGGTATAAAGTGTGCCATATTTGAGAACCTATCCACAACTACAAAATTTGAACTATTCATTCTCTGAGTCCTAGGCAAACCCAGGAAAAAACCCATAGTAATGGACTCTTTTGAATATTGATAGACTCTACATTTGTCCCCAAACATCTTGACATGAGTCCTCATACTTGACCAAAACTAAGAATATCTTAGTTGAACATATGTTTTATCATGCTCAAAATGACGAGCAATTCCTCTGCTATGTTTTGCTTTCAACAAATTATCTCTCATCGAGCACTTCCAGATGAATAATAAGCTTCCCTTGAACATCAATCCCTCCTAAATGCTCTATTTCAGCCAAGGAATTATATCTCTCAACACTAGGTTCTTTCATGCTTTATAGGCTTCTCTAAATTTTGTGTCCTCGCATATTTCTTTAAGATGTTTAAATCCCAAAGTGTCAACTTGGAATTCCTAAAAAACCAATCAGCGTTTGCTCAAAGCATCTACAACCTTGTTAGCACTCCCATTGACATTTTTAAGGAAAACGGTAAAAATTTAGATGAACTCAACCCACTTGGCATGCTTCTAATTTAATCGCTTGTTTGGTTATGAATTGCAAAGCCTGATTGTCAGTATAAAATAAATTCCCTAGGCATGAGATATAGCCTCCATTTTTTTAGGGCTCGTATCACTACATAAAACTCATTATCATAAGTGGATAAATTCTACTTGGTTTCATTTAGCTTCTCACAAAAATAACAAATTATGTCTTATTGGCATATAATAATACCAATATCCATTCCTCTTAGATCACACTAGACTTAGGAAGGTTTTAGAAAATCAGGCATAACTAAAATTGGTTTCGCTATTACTTTCTCCTTTAATGGTTTTCATGCTCTATTAGTTGTGACATTCAATTTAAAGGGTTTCTATACCTTTCGTATAGTATCAACCATAGGTGCACATATATGTTTGAAATTTCTAATAAACTTTGTATGAAGGTTAGCCAACCCATGAAAACTTGTTACCTCATGAATGTTCCTTGGGGTAGATCATTCATTAATAGATTTTACTTTCTTTGTACCAATATTCAATCCTTTTTGGAGAGATTATAAAACCCACGTATTTTAACTTTGTTTTCATGAAGGAATTTTTTTTTTAAGTTAATCAAGAGTTTCCCTTATACAACCTCTTCAGAACCAACCTCAAGAACCTCAAATTCTCTTCCGTGGTTTTACTAAACACAAGAATGCCATCAAAATATACAATTACAAACTTTCTAATAAAATCCTTAAAAACCTCATTCATGAGTCCCATTAATGTAGTGGATGCATTGGTCAACCCAAAAGGCATAACCATCTACTCATAAACATTCACTGGTTTTGAAGGTAGTTTTCCATTCATCACTCTCTCTCATCCTAATTTGGTGGTATCTAATTTTTGAATCTATTTTAGAAAATAAATTTTTACCACTCAAATAATCCATTAGATCATCCATATGTGTTGAAGGAAATCCATACCTTACCATTGTATTATTTATTTCTCTAGAGTTTGTACACATTCTCCAATATACATCATTCTTTGGGCTCAATACTACTTGTACAATGCAATAACTTAAGTTTTCTCAGATTAACCCCTTGTATAACAACTCTTAAAATTATTTTCTCATTTCTTCATTCTCCTTCGGATTTATCCTATAGGCTACATTGTTTGATAAGCTTGTATCTGCAATCAAATCTATGTGGTGACTAATTCTCCTTATAGGTGGTAAGGTATTTGGAGACTCATCCATAATGATCTCAGCAAATTCATCTAATAATGGTTGAATTTTAGCACACAATTCACTCAAATTTATATTTATAAGAAAAATTATTGTTTTTCCAACCAAGAAAATATTACCTCTTCTTTTTTCTTCTCTTCTTGCATTATTTATTTCTCATTGATTAACAACATGCTTAGGACTACTTCACCCTTAGTTCCCTTCTCTTTTAGAGGCATCAACAGATGTTTGCAGTTGTCCTTTTCGAATGTCAAAGTATTTCTCCTTCCATAATGAATGTTTCCTTGGTCATATTGCCACGGACTCCCCAACAAGATATGACAGACATCCATGTGTATAATGTCACACAAAACTCCATCTTTGTCACTACCAATGAAATTTGACTCCACTTTGTTCACTTACTAAAATATAATTTCTTTTATGTAACTAGGACACTCATTACGGAGTAGGATGCACCATCTTCTACAATCCTAACTTCTCCACCATTTCTATAAAGACCATATTGTCAATGCTCCCACTATCAATGACCATTTTGCAACATTTCCCTTTATATTTACACATTTTTCTAAATATACTTCTCCTTTGTACTACTTCATGGGGTTACTTCTCAACTTTAACCAAGATTCTCTTCAACATTAGTGACTCACCCATCTCAGAAGTATCTTCTTTTACCTCTATCTTTGTTGTATCATCCTTAGCTTCTACAATATGTGGTCTAGTTTGAATTTATGACTTGTTCTCATGAAAATACCATGGCATATGTCCTGTATTCTAACATATGTAGCACCTCATTTCTCTTTCTTTACCTCAACCTCTCGAGAAAAATCTACTCGCCCTTGTTTTCCTATTGTAGGGGATTGGCTGCTAGATCTCCTTGTCTTTTGTCTTAGAGCCTAGAGTCTTCCTTTGTCGGAAGGTCCTTTTCCTCTTGTTGAACTCCTTCCTCTACCCTTTTGGATTTTTTTCTAACCAACTTCCCTTTTTCTCAATATCTCCTCATAGGCATCCTCCACTGTCTTGAAGGGAAAGAGACCCTTTTTTTCTTGAATCTCATATGGACCAATTATGTATCTAGACACTTTCTCAACATCTTCCTCTATGTGGCTTTTTCTAATGTTCAACCTATAAAATTATTTAGTGTACTACTTTAAGGTCATATATTTATGCCTTAAGTTTTGCAGTGCCATGAATAAGTTCAACTGATAATACTTGGGAATAAAAATTTATCTTAAACTTGGTTACCTTTCAATCCCAACTCTTGATATTTGTCTTTCCCTTCTTTAGTCGATCTACCTGCAACTCGTCCAACCATAATGTATGTGTCCCCTTAAACTGGTCACTACATACTAAAGCTTATTGACATCCTCTACACCTTCATAGCTGAAATACTTATCTAATGAGTATGAGTTGATCGAACAAAACAAACTGTCCACATTTAGGTTGTCATCATATATTGGCACCTTCATTTCTGGCCTCGACCCTACTTTGGTAACCAAATTTATTGGATCCAAGTGGAATCTTGTGGCCACTTGACTATTCCACTTGGACCACCACCATTGTTTCTTTCATTTTTTTTTGTTTCCTTATTTGTAGCACAATTTACTATTTTTGGCAGTTTTCAGGTCCTAAACTTCTTGAACCATTTTGAGGCTCTAAATGATGATTTTTTGGAAAATTCGCGCTGACATGGGTCATAATTGATGTTGGCCACTTGAAAGTTGTATTCCTCATATAGATATTTCTAATGAGGTATTGTACGAATCAAACAAAGATCATATGCCAAAGTTATGACCTTGAGAAGTTGATGTGTGAATTTACCCAAACGGGGCCCATAGTTTGGCACTTCATCTCTTAGGCTTAGGTTTTTGGATGTTTAGGGTTTTTTGTTGTTTCTCAATAATAAATAGGCCTTCGATCTTGATTGTAACATATCTCAGAGGCATGTGGACGCCACATCTCTTTTCAGAGCTAAGCTACCATTGCTTGAGCCAGTCTTATTTCCATTTTGTTTGTAAGCATATTTCAGTATTTGATATTAATGAACTAAAGTGTTATTTTTGATACATCTTTGTATTTATGGTTATATCTATAATTTGTTGCATTCCCATTTAAAAATAGATCATTATTAAATTTTCCTTTGCTTGTTTTCGTCCTAGAGATCCTTCCATCTCATCTTTTGAACTCGTAACTTTGCTTTCACTAATGTCTTCCACATTAGGATTTCGTCTCTAGTTTGTCTAGATGGTGTATACTCTCACTTGGATGTATCTTAGTTCTAGCTTCAAATCCTCATCCATCCTACTTCTTTCTCAGCTTGCTAATTTCGACAACATACTCATAATAACTATTTGACAAGTCTTCTCCAAAATTTCTCTTGTTGGGTGTTGATTCTATATATCTTTCCCACTCTTATAAATTTCTTATGGATCAATTTTTTTTAATTATTCCCCTTAAACGTAGAGCAATCTTAGAACTCCTATGTGCATGCGGTCAAAAATCCAAGGCTTAAATTTGAAGGTGCTTAAGATTATAACCCTTTTCTTTTGGTGTTCCATGTTGCAATTAAATTTATTTGAAAATCCACTTTATGAATGTTTTACGGGGTTACAAGAGTAGATATCCTTCAAACTGGTATATTCAAGGTTCATGGCCACATGTGATTTTGAGTTAAATGTTATGGATGGTCTTGAATTCCACCTTTGTAATTTTGATATGGACGCTTCTGGCTATTAATTATGGGTGTTGGGGCGGAAGCAACTGAGCTCGAATTTTGTAAAGCTCACCCAATTTATTTTTAAATGAATAAAATTAGACTTTACTTGCCTTGTGTTGGGGTCCACAAAAGCCTAGGGTTCTGAATATATCTTTATGCATCTAGTATCTATGAAATTTTAGTGATGGCTCTTTTGCTTCAAGCTTAGATTTTCCTAAAGTGATTCTAATAAAACATTGGCAAAACATGAACCTCAACTTGATCTGTATTCTCCCCTGAAATAGGGATGATTCGAGTGTATTCAGTGTCCAAATAATTCTTGTTGTGTAGGAGACTTTGCAAGTGTTAAATTTAAAGAAGATTCAGATGGCTAGATCCATGCCTTACTAGATCCCACGTTGGTCTATGGGTCTGAGTATTCTTTCCTTTGAGTGTTCTGGTACCAACTGAATGAAAGATCCTATCCGTTGATAGAGTACATATGCCTCTGTAAAATTAGCACTCAAATCATTGTGTGGAGGTGGATCCCTTGTCCTACAAATAAAGGGGTTTCATACACTAATTTGGTATTTGGCTTGGCGATGACCTTAAAATTGAATAATAATAATAATAATTTATTAATAGACTTTTTTTGAAAACTCAATCTAGTCCTCCTTTACAACTTAAAACTTTCTCTTCATTCCACAAAACGATGAAGGTTATTATGCAAGGCATTTGAATTAATTATTATATCAGGGATTTGAATTAATATGCAATTGATCAAGCGAACTAATACTTTGATACGAGTTCCTCGGATGCGGGTGTTAATTACGGTAATTAAGCTGATGAGATGGGGCGACGATAGATGGGGTGGCCACATGGCCCTCTGCAACCTTTCGAAGGTCACCATGAATGGCATTCATGGCAGCTCGCAGGAGTCATTTAATGCCTGCTCAAGTCGAGGCAAGGCCATTACTCGCTTAACCATGGAGCCGGAGAACTTTCCTGCTATTCTGCCCCTGATTCACTGTGTATGCCTTCCGCAGGCATGAGAGTCGACTAAACGCACCAGCACTTGGCGCAGATGTTGGCCTGTGAGCTCCATTGATTTGGGTAATGGCTTCCACCATTCCCACACAAACCTCTGCAATTCGGCTCATGACCTCAAGCCCTTTGTGATTTCCACGCAGGCCTTGGAGAGCTATCTGGATGACACGTTGGGCCTGCAGGTTTAACAACATGGAGGAAGGCCATCAAGTGTTGGGACGTGGTGAGTGGGACAACCCAGATGCCTGGGCATGTCGAATTGTGGGGGAGCCTGCTCTGGAAGACTTAGCGCCGTGTGTCATGTGTGCGAGGTGGAATTTCTTCTAGTTCTTGGTTTAGTTTTGTCCAGTCTTATGTGTCCTCAGGATAATCTGTTGGTCGGTTGGTCTAGTCAAGATAAACTATGGGTTAATTTTTGGATATATTTTGGACATATCTTTGGACTGGTTTCCCCTTTGTTGGGGCAGTCTCAGACAATTATCATGGATGCGTGTTGATTGAGGCCAGGTTCCTTTCTGGCCAAAAATCACTACAATTACTTTTTTTTATCATATTAATAAATTAACTTAAAAAAATACTTTGATACAAATTTAAATCTACGAATTCAAACAACCTAGGATACAAAGATTTACGAATGCAAATGATTTAACACACAAACACTTTGGACAGAAATCAAAATGCAGTTGTCTTGTCAAAGAGAATATTACATAGTGTGCTAATGCCCTCGAATTATTTTTCCTTCCTCTATATAGGGTATGCGCTTTTAGTTATAAACGAGAAGAAATATCTAATAACGAGACGGGGGACCACTTTCGAGTAACATGTCTCCCAAAGCTACATCCGGGAATTCTCTAGAAGCCCTTTACAAACTAAGTAGTGCAAGGGTTTCATAAAGAACGCATAAGCAAACAAAAATCAATATTTGTAGAAGATATTTTAAGAAGTTTATGCCCCCAAAAAATTATGTTAAAATGTTCTTGCATTACAACCCCTCTCAAATCAATACTCGTCAAAAATCATTACTGGTAGAAAATAGAATCTTAAAATAATTATTTTATAAATATGAATTATAATATAAAGAAAATTTACACATTACTTGAAAAGAATTAATACTTACGAATCAAACTCATAAAAACAAAAAAAAATGTGGAGAGTAAAATAAAATATATATGTGAACGCTAAAACTTGAGAGTTATGTAGGCTATATAATTATTGGGGAGATGGTATTTTGACTATAATATTATTTGTTTTTAAGAAACCTGTGCTGCCACATTGGAAAGTAATTTAATTTCGAAATAATCTCTCAAAAATGATGTAAACTAAAACATTAACAAACTCAGAAAAATAAGATAGTATTTTGACTATAATATTATTTATCATTAATAAACCTATGCTGTCACATTGGCAAGTAATTTAATTTCAAAATAAACTCTCAAGAATGATGTAAATTAAAGCATTAACAAACTCAGAAAAATAAAAAGAAGCAAGGCTCCAGAAAAAGAAAATAGATATGTCAACGCTATAATCTAAAGTGCGAGGGATAATTAATTTTTATAATATATATCTATATATATATATACTGCGAAGAAGGTTTTTTGGATTTTTCTTTTTAAATAGAAAAATATAAAAAAAAATTTAATAAAGAAATTATTTTTATTATCTTTATTTTGATCATAATCTCAATACTTAATCAATATTATTTTATTATTTTTTAAATATTTTTACAAAAACACATAACGTTATAAGCATGGTTTTAAAAAACAAATATATATATATATATATATAAATAATTAAACAATGTCAAAATTAAATTGGCCAAATCTACACTACAAAGTGGTTTGTGGCTTACCACAAAGCTACACTAAAAAATGATTTATGGCTTACAAGGAACATGTACTTAAAAATTTGTTTTAATATTATTATTAATTTTATGGTGGTGAAGATTCCTTACACAACTTCAGGTACATACTATTACATACATTTCAAGGACCACTACATCAACTTAAAACATAACATATAGACTTGCGTACAATTATAATTTGTGACTCATACCATAATTTGATCATGAATCTACTACTATTTAACACACCACACAATTTTGTCCAACATCTATGTTTTCTCGCCACACTATTTCTATTGTCTTTCCATAACATTTAATAACACATGTATGACAAGAATATGATTTTTGTCTTCTATAATTGTTCACACTTAAATGTCTCAATGTTTCATCTTGGTTCAATTTTTCAATTTTTATCTTGGATTTTCTCTTCTTCACAAAGAATTTGTTAGAGTGGCCAATTATAACAAACTCACAATCACATATTGAGTTGACCAGAATCACTATTTCTAAAATACAAACTCCAAATAAATTTAAAATGTAATTCATTTCACCTTGACCAAGGATTTTTACTATTGCCATTCTTCTTCTTGCACAACTTTGATTCAGAGATTGCAATAATATCTTCTTATTCTTCTTGATGTAGCTGATAATAACAACCTTGGTCTTCATTGCATAGGCACCTCTACCCTTTAGAACACATGATTTATAAGAAATCTCTCTATGCTAGCATCATCAAGTCACACGGTTAGGTCACTGAAATATCTCACAATTTTTCACTTTATGCTTTGTCACCTCTACAACCATAGTTGTTCAAAATTCAAATACCTTTAGCTATCGCATATATAGGAGCATTATAGTATTTTTATCAATCCACAAATATATGTATCTTAGATGTGAAAATAAGCCATTTGTTTATGGAAACATGATGATCAATATTCTAACCTAGTTTTTTTTCTAGTGCTATAATTTATAGTTGTTACTAGCTTCTACAAATAAATATGACTAAATTGATATCCCAACTTCCTCAAGAGTTTGAATTTCTCCGTTGTACTAGATACCATAGCGATCAAAACAACAAGGAATAAGGTAGTGTAGAGGAGTTAACAATTAGGTTCGGTAATGTTTCTATCACGACTTGGATGAAATTGAAGATGAAGATGGTACTCCAAGCACCTATCATTTGTTCACTAGGCTGGTTTATTTTCTTATTCCATCACTATCCAATAGTAGGAAACCACATCTAGCAAGCATATACATTCAAGTTTGAAATACATACTGAGAAGAACTTCTCAAAGTCAAAATATAAAACTTGTATATTCACTATATCGAAATACAAATAGTCCTTGTGAATTTCAACCATTCGTTGATTCCTCTCTTGAACAACTCTATTCTCATCTCTTGCATCCCCATCCTTGCCATTGCTAACCTCATCATCATTAGGAAAATTTCTAAGAAACTGCCCAAATTTATATGTATAATAAATGGGCAAATCCCCATGGTATATAGAAAAAATGTATAGGCTATTTTTTCATTGATATGTATATGTATACATACATACATACATACATACATACAT
>APFE031171146.1:98632-109388 GCA_000404065.3 Pinus taeda | reverse complement strand
TGTTCCATATAGAGGACAAAATGCATTTCTGCTCAAGGAGATGGATGGACAAGATTTTTCAGGAGGACCTGTCAATGGTAGGCTCTTGAAGCACTGCTTCTTCTAAGGTGATTTCTGAAATCATGATGTGATCATTGTATATACCATTTTCCTTTTTCATTCCAAGTTTTCAAAGGTACACATCCAATTTAGCTTGGGGCCCAAGGTGAAGGTTATAAAGTTGAGTGATTTGTGTCAGTTTGTGTGTTTAATTCAGTCTTTGAGCCTTGAGTCAGTTTGAGTCTTGAGTCAATTTTCATAGTGTCAGTTTCAGTTTTTGAAGTGTCTTGACCGTATGGATGAGGCACTAGTCTACATGTTCCCAGAGATCTATGGTTCTTGGCACCTCCAAGGAGCTACCATCCCCATTGGAGCCAATGTTAGTGCCAGTATCTTCACACTGCCATCAGTGATTAAAATTTACTCTTTTGCATTTCATACTAGGAGTCCCATTCTAATGAGGTTGCATTCCATTAGGTCATGTATCTACTGATGGTAGGGTTCATTTCAATTTTTTCCTCATGATATGTACTTGTTGACCTCCTTTCATACCTTTCAATCAATGATTCAAGCTCATTTTTAGTTCATTTCATTAATTGCATAGGGTTTCAGTCTCATTAGGTCTTAGGGTTTTCACCATGGTCAAAATTCAGTGATTATTGCCAATAATGGTCAACAGACACATGAGCATGATAATAATGATCAGAAAAGTCCTAATTTCTTAATTTGTAAGCTTAATGAAGTTCTCAAACAAAGAATTTGTATTTCATATTTAAATTTGATGTAATTTTATTGTTCTCATATGTAATAAATGGTTCCATGTTGCTTCTGGTCACCCGGTGATATTGCCAAGTACTTGCCACTGCAAAAGTCAAAGAATTTGAGCATCAGTCCACCTATCAAAGAAAAAAGATAAAGCATCCAAAAACAGAGTATTTGAAAAAGCAAATAGACATTATGAAAGGGGGTTTTCACCATCAAAAATCAAAAAGTGAAAGCCATATAAATCCCATCCTCTATTGATCATTTCATTATGTTAATGTTGAAGTCAAAATGCCAAAGGAGAGCTAAGAAGTGATTTTTAAGTGTCATTGAGCAAAAGAGTGTAGTAGCTGCGTTTTTGGAGAAATTCCAGCCGGCGCTGTGCATCTGGGAGGCGCTACGCACCTGGCAGGCTTTTCCAGTGTAAAATTGCACAAGCGTTGCACATCTAGTAGGCGTTGCGCACCTGTGTGAGGCATTACACATCTGCCCAGGCAAGCTCTAGATCGCTCAAAATTTCCTACACTTGCCAAATTTATCTCAAAGTCATCAATTCACTTTCTTGCAAGTAAGTACAATCATCATATCATATGATCTAGGGATTTGATAGCTAAGCTTGGTATTTAGCATTTTTAAAATTAAAACCCTAGCCTCTAGGGTGAAACCTTAGTTCTCATCATCTCTCCATTGTTTTACTTACCCTATCCTTGCCATTATTCCCTAGACCAAACCCCATTCCCATTTACCTATTTCCTAAATCCCATTACCCTCATACATTTTCCCCATTCCCACATTCCCACTTACACTATCCCCAAACCCTACAAATTCTATTCACGCTCCCTAAAACCCTACTCATCCATAAAAATATCTTCATACTCATCTTTATTTCATACACCCTTCCCATCATTAACCACAAGCGTTCATAGCCACCAAAAGAAATGGAAAGAGACAGTGAGTATGAGTATGAAGAAGACACCCTTAGTGACAGTTCCAGGGAGAGAAACATATAGCAAAGGAAGCCTCATAAAGGAGGAAGGATTATCAAAGAGAATCCAACTAGTTTGAGGGAGTTGCAAGCCTGTCCACTTGCCATTTATTGCTTTAAACACCAGTCATGTTTTTATTTCTATGAAATGATAGAAAGAGTCAAATTTCATCATGAGTTGGCAAGGTTGTTTGTGACACATTTGCAAAATAATGAAGTAACCCTTGTTGGAATAACGTTCACCATATCACCAACTATCATCTCAGAGGCTACAGGTATTCCATATGTGGGTGAAAAATGGAACAAAGGTCAGGATATTGATAGGGAGTACAATGAGCCTTACATCAAGGCTAGATACAAAGACAAAATGAAGAGAGTATCCCCCTTCAATTTTTTGGAAGACAGGTTTGCTCCATTGATGAAAATCATTATCAAGTTCTTCACTTGTGAAGGTAGGTTCTGCCGGTTGTATGCCTACCACATTAGACTTATGATGCATTTCACTAGAGTAATAATGATCAAAATCCCTCACTTCATGTTTAGAAACATTAAGAAGATGGCACATATTGTAAAGAGGAAGCCATACCCCCAGCAGTTGAATAGCATTTTCCATTACTCTTTGATTAAAATCATTATTCTACATCAGCTTAACCTTCTCAACATGCCATGGGAGACTTTCATTTCTTATCAAATGTTCAAAGGCCCACAAATCTTTTCATCATTACATCATGAAGAAGGTAGACCTTCAGGACATGAAAAGGTCAAAGAGACTGAAACTGTTGGAGTGCTAGTGTTTGTGATATATACGAGGGGAACTAGGGAACTTTTTGCAGCTGCTAGGCGAGTATTATCTCCACCGAGTGTGGAAGGGGTCTCGCCTTCATCATTAGGCTACAGGAAAATGCTATGTCCACAAGGTGTGGAAGGGGCTTTGCCTTCTTCTTCAGCGAAATAGGTACAGGTTGAGCAGAAAGGCAAGGGAAAAAGTAAGGGCAAGAAAAAGGTGTAAGAAGAGGATCTTGATGATTAGGAGGAAAGAGATTTTGATCTCATTGAGCATGAGGAGCCACAACAACATTTTACTCATCATGAAGATGATATCATTGACCTGGAAGCTCAAGATGAAGAAACTGTCAAGGACATTATTATTCAAGAGAGGGAAGCTAAAATTCAAGCTTTATTAGATAACCTTGAGAGAGACAAGTTTTTCATTAAGTACTTGGAACAGGAAAACAAATATCTGAGTGACAAACAAGATCTCATGGAGCTTGAGATAATGAAAACAAATATGAAAAGAGGCCAAGTGACCAGGAAGCGAAGAGGTAAAGCAAAAAGGCTAAAGGCTAAAGAAATTGAGAATGCTAGGGAAATTTGTCTTGAGAGGGTCAACATACATCTTGAGGGGCTGATTGAGAAGGCCAAAAGGGATAAGAAGATGCTTTGCCACATGGCCTACCATTACATGACCCGCAACAAAATCTGTAGCATGAGGATTAGGAAGCTTAAAGCTAGGTTGAAGAAGGATTTAAAGAGCAAAAAGGAGCAAGATAAGTTGAAAATATTGGCTGAAGCCTTAGTAGCCCATCAAAGAAACTAATGGTGGTGTCCCATACCAAATACGGTCAAGTTTTGATTATTTTTTGTCTTTTTCAAATTTTGAAATTTTGAAAACAGGAAATTGGCCTAGATGTGCAATGCCACCGGCACTGCGCTTTTCCTTGGAGCACTTTTTGGAGGAAAGGATTATATATTTGGATTCAACATGATGACAACATCAAACCTAGAAAATTTCAGAAATTTTGGGGCAAAACTAGGTCACCAAAAGGTCAAAAAATAACCAAAAAATGACCTCTCTGCCTCTTTTTCGACACACAGAAGCAGCCTTGGGAGATTTCACTTTTGAGGGGGAAATGACCTCCAAATGCAAAAATTCAAGATGTTCCAGAAGCGAGACAGGAATACCTTTCCAATGAGCTATCTTGGGCTCAATTTTTCTAAGGGGAATGCCTCCAAAAGTGGGTGGAAATCAGCGTTGCGCATTTGGAAAGTGGCGCTGTGCATTGGGCCAGTTCGCCAAAAAATCAAATTTTCGCCTACTTTCACTGCAAGTTAACTTTCTCTCTCTTCATGGATGATTTTATGATTGTAATTAATGCCTTGGTATTTAAATGTAATAGTGATATGATCTTAGAGGGTAGATTTATCAATTTGAGATGGTTTGGGGGTCAATGAATCAGTTTCCATGCTTATAGAGGCAAGTTGTTCCACTGCCTATATTCCTGTTCCCTGTTTGGAAATGGTTGTAACAACTCTTTTTCTTTTGGATTCGAACCCTGATGGCTAGCTCAAGTGGTTTGATGTCTATATTATGTAATTTTCTATCATTAGCAAAGGTTGTACTCTCTTGGATGCTCTGAGCTACATTGTACGCCTTTATCATCAGTTTGGCAAGGAAATAAACCAGGATTTGCAACTATTTTTATGGGATACTTGTGGTATGGTGTTTTTGCATAGTTTCTTCTTCTGTTATCAATTTTCCTCATGTTTTATGTGTGCCACAATCTAATTCATTGCTTCCAGCTGAATGATACCAAGATAGGTAGGTAGAATTCATTGTTTACAGTGCTCTGCCTTGGGAAACCATTCAGTCTTTTATGTTTTCTAGTGTTTGAGAAGGATACATGATCTTTGCATGCCCTCTTTAGCTCCTCACCAGTATTAGACCTCTCATATCACTCAATTTCAAGTGCCAAAACACCTACCTACCTTGCCCCATAGAACACCCTACATCCTGACTTGATTTCCCAGACCCAAAGTTGCCTGCTCCATTTGATCCAGCAACAAAACCAATAAAATCAATCAAAAACCCTAGAGCTACTATACTTAGCCTAAAATCAATATCTGATCCAGTCATCTTGACTAAGATTCACATGGAGAGAGCCCTCTCCCGACCTGGTAGGGTTAGCCACTAGGTTAAGCTTGGTTTGTGGTTATCCTAGGATTGTTTTCTTTCAGCCTGAGGTCAATCTAGGCTCTAACAGATTCAATAAAAATCCTTTCCTGTGGTGAAATTAAAGACTTTTGTGCATGGATAAGATTGGAAACACATATAACCACAATATTCACTATAGTTTTTGTCGATCTCCTAGTTGCCTATGGAGTTGTTCTTGGTCATGATTGTGATTCTAGGATTAGAGGATATATCCAAATGCAGTTTTATTAGGAGAAGATAATGTGTTTGAAGAAAATTAATAATATTTATATCAATTAATGGTTGAAATAATTTATAAACCTCGTATCTTATGATCAATGCAATATGAAGAAAATATGCAGATTCTTGCTCGAGGTGACTTTGTTGAACTAGAAAATTCTAAAGAATACCAAGAAAATTTGATTTAGGCAAAAGCTCAAATAAGAAAATTCAAACTAGATTATTATGTCGATAAAGAAAAAAATATTAATAATTCTTCTCAATCGACATCACAACAAGGCACTCTATATTTTATAAAGGAGCAAGATAACACCAAAACAGAAATATCTTATAATATTGGATGAATTTAGGAAGTTGCAAATCACTTTGTCTCTTCTTGGCTGCCTCAAAAAAGGGAGAACCTATTAAAATATTGTGGAACATGGGTCCACCAAATCTAAGAATAGAAGTAGCTTTGGTTGGTAATCAAGAAATACCCAATTAATTTCAACAAAGAGTAAGAGGAAAGGTTTCTCCTTTTTATATTCCTATTGAAAATCAGACTCTATTGTTCATAATTGCATGGTAGGCAACAAAGCCACAAATAAGATTGGAAGCACATATAACCATAATATTCACTATAGTTGTTTTCGATCTGCTAGCCTCCTATGGAGTTGTTCTTGGTCATAATTGGTGTTCTAGGATTAGAGGATATATCATGAATGATGGAAACTATATGATGTTGTCAAACAAAAAACCTTTACTAGAATCCCAAGAGAGTAAAGGAAACCCATTTTCTTTAAGAAAAAAAAAATCAAATGTTGTTCAAAATTGTCTAGATTTAGGGATAGAAAATTATGTTGTCCTCAATATAGCACTAAAAAAATATTGTGAAAGTGATATTTTTCTAGGATTTTGGAAAATGTCATTCAATGGCTCTTTTTTAAGTTATGTAATTTGAGTCAGGGGATTATTTCATGGTCCAAGCTCTCATATTTATCCTTATGCTTTTAAGCTAGAGTTTTCTTGCACAAATATCCTTATGTTTTTAGACTAGAGTTTCCTTGCCCAAATAATAGGTAGAATATGAGGCACTAATTGAAGGGTTAATACCAACCATTCAAATGCATATTAAAGATTTAGTTGTGAGAGGATATTTTGAATTGATCATAAATCAAATCAAGAAAAAGTATAATATAAACAAACAACGATTGGAATGTTATGATACAAGGGTTTGTGATATTCTTAAAAAATTTCAATCCTTTTGAGATAATATTTGTTCCACTAGAACAAAATCTAATGGATGATTCCTTGGTAGTGGAATTATCCCTTTTTAATCTAGATGATCACATATCTAAAATTTCTTTTCATGTAGAGAATATCTACTACCCATCAATACCTGGTAATGGGGATTAGTGGCAAATGTTTGAAAATTATGAGCATGCCAAAGAATTCAGGTGTCATGCAAAATAAATGTTATCAACATATCTAGATTCTAATTATCCCCAAGATGGCATGGACCAGAAAAACACAATCCTCATCAAAGATGTAAAAATTCCTTCTCTCCAAAGAAGATATATCAATTTTGAGTCTTTATTTACAAGAAATTATTAATAACATAATGGGAATCTTAAAAAATAATATTGTTTAATAAAATTTCAAGAAACTCAAAATATTAATATCAGTACATAAAAAAAACCTAAAATATATAAACTTGTAAACCAACTATGCCCAAAAATAAATTCAATAATAACTTGATTTATTCAATGAGTTGCAAGATGTCTTTGCATGGGCGTATTATGACTTGAAAGAATATGATATGTCCATTTTCCAGCATATGATACCACTAAAAGAAGGTGGAAAACACTTCAAGAAGAAGACTAGATCCATATATCCAAATTTGAAGACATTAGTCAAAATAAAAGTTGAGAAGATGGAAAAGACATGTATTATATTTCCAACAAAGATTTTAAGTTGATTTGCAATGCTATAGTAGTAAAAAGGAAGAATGGTGTATTTAGATTTGTGTTTAGCTTTTAAGTATTAATAAAGAATTTCTGAAAGATAATTATCCACTACTAAATACAAAAATTCTTGATGACTCACCCCAAAACCCTGAGGTGGCACCTACGTGGCGACTGGCCCACGTGACCGTTTCCCACGATGGTATGTAGCTGGGTTTTGGTGAGGGTTTCATGGCGCAATAACTCTGCCTACTCTCCCAGGTGATCTTGGTCTCTGCGCTAGGGTTCTATTGTGTGGTCTTCACGGGTTGCTTGGTCATTTGTCACTGTTGGTCTCTCTTTGTTCCTTATCTAGTTCCTTCCACCGATAACAATGTCCCTGTGCCTTTCGTCGTTTGTTGGTTCCGGTCTTGGCTCTAGTTCTATGCCTCTGGGCAACTTAGGGATGTTATTCCAATGAACTTGGTGGCTACTTCTTGTGTGGTTTCATGAAATGTTGCCAATTTTTGTGACTGTTCTAGGTATGCGAGGTTTGTTCTGTGACTGTAATTTGTTCGCTGTAACTATTGGTTCGTTTCCTTCTGCATTTGATGGTGACTTTTGGTGGTATTTGTTGTCAAGTCCTCAGCTCAACTTCCTTGGTGATGATTCAGTCCTCATGCGAGGTAATTTCCCCGCTCCAGTTTCAAACTTCTTTCTTGCTCTTCGTTTGCTAACAAGTTTGCTCCTTGTGAGCAGTTGGGGTTTCGTATGTCTCTGGCCATGGCTTGAATGCTATTAGTTTCGGGTTTGACTATGGAACCCACCCTCCATTTTAGGTAACCCTCTGGTTGTCCTCCTATGTTCCTTCTTTCCGATTTTCTCTTTGTATGCTGGTTATGCTGCCTCTCTGAACATCTTTCGTTGCTATGCAGGTGGTTCTTTCCTTGACAGTGATGACGAGCGTTTGGTCCTCGGTGGCCTCTGCTCCACTCCTCCGTGGTCGTTGTCACTCGAATTGGGTAGTGTCTTTCCTGTTTCTTTTACATGATAGCTGTAGGTTGGACTTTATAGAGACGTAGTCTCATTCTATTGATGCTCGAACCTATTCCTCCATTGAAAGTCCTGGGCTGTCTTGTCTATCTTTTGATAGTTATTTTTTCTAGGTCTCATAAACCCTCCTAGGTCTGAAATGAAATGTCTACGGATTGTGTCTGGTGTTTGTATAACTTTTGGAAAGGCAATTTGCCTTAGGCTCTGAACCTGCGTAGGGTTACAGGATGTTGTCTCTACTGTAACAAATATTTATGCGATATACTATATACTATAATCTCATATATATATATATATATATATATATATATATATATATTATATATATATATATATATATTTATATATGGAAAAGTGAATGCATTTGTTGTTTGCAAGAATTCAATATATTGTCTTGTGAAATACTTGAATGAGTTCGCCAACAGTCTTTAATTGCTTGATATGATTCACAGTCTCGTTCCAGTCTTCCAATAATTAATTTTGTACATTGTAGCAGTCATTCATATTAAATACTGATGGTTACTTGAAATGATTCCTTTTACTATTCAAGAAAAAAATAAATTGCTCTGTCAAAGATTTATATTATCTAGTTTATGTTCTTTTGTTTGGCAACAACCACCTGCTTCTTGTTTTTGTTCATGTATATAAGCTACTTGAGGCCTCATTCAATTGAGGAACTACTTGCAGTTACAATTTTGCAGTTACATTCATTTTTCTGTTTTCAAGTATTAATCTATGAAGACCACTCTCTAGTCTATTGAATTTTAAAAGAAATAAAAAAGAAATAACGGCATTGGCTGTGACAGCCTTCTTGAAAAAAAAATGATACAATAAAAAAAAACTACTTTTTTTTTTTTTTTTCAACTTGAAACAACATGGCCAACTGTTGCCTCCCTAATTGGATGCTCCTGCATCAGGCTCCCGCTGTGAATGATTCTCATGGCTCTTGTCCATGAGCTCGTCAATCGAATACCTGGCACATTGGATTTGTCCGGCATCCAACCAAGTATTGTCCTCATTTGGACGGTCCTTCCACTTAACCAAGTAGTGCAAGTACTCCTTTCAGTGTGTGCGCCTGGCTACCTAAGTGTCCAGTATTTGGTTAATCTCCAAAGGCTTGGCTGGCGACATATGTTTGATCCATATTTCTGTCTTTTTGTCTCCTTGGGTGTCCCATGTGTGTCTTGTCAAGCTATCGTCCATGTTAGCAGAAATATAAGGGTATAGGTCTGCTACATTAAAAATGGGTGAGATCCCAATACCGGGGGGTAATTGCAGTTCATATGCATTGGCAGAAAACTTTTGTAGTATCTGGCAAGGCCCTATCTTTTTCAATTTAAGCTTGTTGTATTCCCCTTTAGGAAACCTCTCCTTTTGTAGGTGTGCTAGTACTAGGTCTCCTACATTAAATTGCACTTACCATCATTTTAAATCTTCTTTCTGCAATTTGGCTTTCACCTGTTTGTGAAGATCGTTAATCATTTTGGCGAAATATTCTCCATTAGCACTCCTCCGTTCCAACCGACCCAAATCCCGTAACTCGTGCACTCTGCAGGGGTGCATGCCGTATAGGAGTTGGAAAGGGCTTCTTCTTATACTCTTGTTGGGTGAATCGTTGTAAGCGAACTCCGCTTATATGAGTATGTGATCCCACTGTTGTGAATTTTCTCCAACTAGACTAGTAGCAGATTTCCTAGACTTCGTTTTACTACCTCCGTTTGTCCGTCGGTCTATGGATGGTAAGCTAAGCTGAAGTTCAATTTAGTATCTAATTTTTTCCACAAAGTCCATCAGAAATGGCTCGTAAACTTCACGTCACTATCCGAAATGATTGACTTTGGTAAGCCACGCAGTCTGACAATTTCTGTAAAGAATAAGTGGGCTACATGCATGGCATCACTGGTCTTTTTACAAGGAATAAAATGTGCCATCTTAGTGAAACGGTCCACTACTACCATGATCGAATCGTATCCTTTCTGTGTCCTCGGAAAACCCAAGACAAAGTGTCATGCGGAAAGAGTTATTTTTGCGGACAAACCTAACCTCCCTAGGAGTCTAAGACTCTCTAGTGACAAACAAACCAAACAAGAGCAATCCTTCTCTAAACACACATTATTCTATGAGAACTCAAGTGTTTTCCGATCTTACCTTAGGTCCAACGCTTGTTGTAGCAGTCCAGCCTTGCTGATCCAGATGAGCTCCTCCTTCACTTTAAGACCTGCATACACTAACAAAGCAAACGATTACATAACACCTGAATATTCATCATAAAACAAAACATATTCATCACATAGACCAACGAGTACATGAAATAATTCATTAACAACAAATCATTGAGAAGAATGGACTTATTTGTATTAAGGAAACAAAAAAGGAACCATTACAACCTGAGCCTTGGTGTTGTGCCAGCTCCTCCCAGGGTCCAACAAGAGATTTCCTCTACTTTGACAAGCTCACCCACTCCCAATATGGCAACAAGGAAGGATAGTGATCTCTCCTCACAAGTCACCAATGGAAGTCCTAATTCCAGCAGCATTTACCCTTTAGAATGTTCAGCTTTCAACCTTCCCTCCTCTGGCCCAAGGCCTGTATTTATAGTATTCTAGAGGAAGTTATTCAGTTCCAACATCAATGGGATACTCCCTCTTTTGGATGGGGTAGCTCCTCTCTTGATGGGATAAGCTCCTCTATCATAGGGGTGCATGAACCATCTGGAGGCGCTCAATACACGTCAAGAACTCTTCTAGAAGGCTCTAGAAGTGCACACAAGTAACTTTTTAAAGA
>APFE031171146.1:42617-75877 GCA_000404065.3 Pinus taeda | reverse complement strand
TGCTAAAAGAACCTTTTCCGTCGTAGCAAACGCAAATGGTGGTTGATCCATCTCAATCCTCTTCTCCCTTTGGTTCTTAAGTGTTTATGGTTGGGATGATCCCTATTCACAGTAGTACTCGAGCAAAAGAATATCCGTCGCCTGCCGGGAAAGAGCCTGAGGTTCCCTCTAGCACTCCTCTTTCCAGTTCTAGTCCGCTGCATATTGAGAGACCTAGCACCGAGACGCCCATCCGCCCCACTCCTAAAGATGTACTCCGGAAATCTTCTTACAACCCTAATGCTCATGCTGCTCAGCACTATAGCATTTTTGAGGACTTAGCCTAGGCTCCATCAACTATGTCCGCTCTAGAAGCTCTCCAGAGTTGCCCCTCCCAGAGGAAGTCCTTTCTATCGGCTATCGGTGGCATCGACCCAGCCGACTCGGATTTTATTTCTTTTGATCTCGACAGCCATATACTGAGACTACCTCACCAAATTTCTTTCCTTATCCAGGTCATCATCAACTCTAAAACGATTCATCGTACCGTCATTGATGAAGGCGCTTCAACTTGCATAATGTTTGTTGCTTGTTGGAAGGCTATTGGTTCCCCAACTCTGAGCCAGTCTCCTATGACCTTGGAAGCCTTTGATGGGAGAGAGTCTTGCCCTTATGTTATACTCCAACGTTTGCCTATTACTTTGGAAGGGAAGATGGTCGAAGTGGAAGTTGAAGTCGTTGATGCCAATATAACCTATAACCTCCTTTTGGGCTGAAGCTGGACATATGCCATGTGAGTCGTGGCTTCATCTCTATTTCTTGCCATTCGTTTCCCTCATCAGGGGAAGATCGTCACAGTAGACCTGCTGTCCTTCTTCGCCTCCTCTTCCGAAGGCAACGTGCCTTTTGTGGAGCATACCTCCATTCCATGGGAGAGTGTGGGAACTGGACTCTTTAAAGATCTTGCCCTTATGGGTGTTTTTTCACTCCCACCTCTAAACGTCGCTCCTATTAATATGACTTTCATTTGCTCTGGTCCATGGGTTCTTCCCCCCACTGATCAGATAGAATCTTGGGGCGATGAGATGCCATTGAGTCCTACCGAGCTCAACTACGTCGAGATTGTTTCTGCATCGGCTCCCCCTCCTGAATCTACTCCTTCGAGTAGAGCTCTCAACTCGTACGCTCATTCCCCTTGGCTTGGAGACCACACTTCTTCAGAGCCTCTAAAAGACATATTTCCTTCTGATGAAGCCATTATTGAGACCATGTCTCTTGAGGAACCCCCTTGGTCTGATCATCACCATCGTTCCTCGTTTCTCCCTACCCACCGGGAAGTGCTTCCTTGTCTTGAGCCCTTTGCTTTTGGTTCCCCATTGCACCCTGTTGTTACCCTCGTCCCTTTTGAATGGGGCATTGATTATATGGCCTATAACCCTCGCTCGGTCGGGGGGCATAGGTATATCATCGGTGCCGTTGATTATTTTACAAAATGGGCCAAGACGATGCCTACACTATCTGAGACAATCACACAATGGCGCAATGGGATAAGCCTCGAAATGGGCTTTACTTGAAAAAATATTATGCGTGAATTCCATGCACTCTGATTTTGTACATACGTGTGTTTAGCAGGTGCGTTGTGTGTGTGTGTGTGTTTTCATGTTTTGGCTTGGTGTGTCGGCATGATTGTCGCTTATTGTGTCTTTTTGCTTCTTGTGTAGATGTCTGGTGCACCCTACGTTGGTTTCGCTGATGGTGCCTGCTGCAGTACCCGCAACCTGTCTTCTGTGGCATGGGTGATCTACGATCCTCATGGTGAACTGGTAGACCTTCAAGGTGTTTCTCTAGGTTGTACCACAAAAATGTCGCTGAGTATAGTGCTATTATTGAGTTACTAGCCGAGGCGATCAATCTCGATATTCGTACATTGGTTGTGAACCTGGATTCTCAACTTGTCGTCCACTAGCTCAATGGGTGATATTCCATTAGAGACCATCGGATTTTAAGGTTGTATTAACGTGTTAAATTGTTAGAAAGGAATTTTGATTTCATCACATATCAACACATTCCACGAAGGTTAAACACATTAACTGATGCATTGGCAAACCATGTATTAGACAGACATTTACGTAACATGTAATTGAAACAACATATAAGAAGCATATAAAACACAACAAAGTACCATAGGATATGTATATATATATATCTCGTGTGGTGCACCAAGGCGCTCAAAAAATAAGTGTATATGTCCCAATAGAGTCTGTGTTCTCCATACATCTGAGACACATATCTCTCAAAAAATCATCAACAATAAATAAACCTAGGCGTCTACTACGGTGGGTTATGCTCCCTATAGCACACCGCCGCTCGGGCCACCCGCCTCAACAGGCGATGCACCCTGGGTTTCATTCCTACTATGTGGATCTGCAATGCTACGAGGACCTCCTCGATCCCCATGTAATCAGCGATCCCCGCCATCAGACCCTTAAGGTTTCGGGCCACTGACTACATCTCGTCATCCTCTGGGGGAGCCAAGGCCAGTGCTCCGATGCCCGATGCATCCCTCCATGCCTCTAAAGCCAACCCGACGGGTCTCACTAGTCCCACATCTGCAATTCCGTAGCATTCATTATCAGGACATATACATGAAAAAATCAAAAAACATCATAAAAAATAAAATGCAAAAATAATGTGATCAAGTGTCTTACCACCATCATCCCACTGCTCTCCAGCGGGCAGCTGCATGTCAGGATCTCCGCGGAAGTCCATGCCAGCGTATGTCCAATCCTCGACGAGGATCACTTGGCGCTCCAACCACTCTCGAAACAGTGTCCCCCACGACACTGGTCGTCCGCCACCTCCTCGTGGCATGATGTGTGCCCACCATGTAGCCTTGGTCTCACATGGTCTGGGCAAATCCAAATCCATGTCCTGCAACTGTAATGCCCGCTCTAGCATGAGTGGGACTAAGATGGACCCATAACCAAACTGCTTCGTCTCCCCTCGTCGGCAGCTAGTAAGTTGCCTCTTCATATTCGCCATCACTATGTCTGCCTAGTTAAACATGGTTGTATTGAGACATTCGAGATCCAGCTGAAGATGGGTCTTCGAAGCCTCGTGTTGGGCTTGGGAACCCGCTGCCCATGTCACCATGAATAACATAGCATGAAGGACTACGTCCTCCACTGTCGGGATTGCCACCTTCCTGCTTTTCATTTTGCGTGCCCTTAGGCACACTTGAGCCATCAACGTCTCCAGAGACTCACCCCTAGGTCGTTGCCCCTCTAAAATGGGCCTCTCACCACATCGGGACAACCCGGTCAAAAAATATATGTCTGTAGTGTCAAACTCGATATCCCGGCCTCGAATGATGAATTTCCCATCTATGGGATTCCAGGCCTAGATCAATAGCTCTAGTAAAATAGGTTGTGACCGAAGGTGTGGAGTGAGGAAGAATTTGAGCAATCTTCATGCTCGTAATGCGTTTCGACACCCCACATTGGAAAAATCTTGAATATCATTGTCATCATGCGTTCGTTCTTGCCAGACAAATGCCATTATAGCCTACATGACAAAAAAAATGAATTAGCACTTCTTTTGCAAAATTCAATGTGTAATTTGCATCAAAATATAATTTCGCGTTGTCATCGCATCTGTTCTTAAAACGGACGCGATGACACGAGGTTCCTAGTTCTATTTTTTTTCGGTCATTGCGGAAGCACATCAATTTTCCGCGATGATCGGAGCGTGTTATGTGTGAATTTTTTTGGCCATCGTGGACCTGAGGGGTATACTCGCGATGATCGAGCGGCAGAACCTGGTCCAAAAAATCTGCCTAAACTAACACATTTTAACGGTCAAATGCATGAAAAAGGTATTGAATTGAAGCGTAGGATGCAGTCTATCTACCTGGACAGAGTTTCGAGGTGAACGATGAACGAATGGGGTCGAAATTAGCTCGCCAACTTTGGTGCTCCAAAATGCTCCACAATGGAATGAATAATAACAATGGTAAAAATGGATGGAATAACCCCTTTTTATAATAATTTTTGGCAATTAAGATATCATATTTTATAAATGTGGGTTTTTCTCATTTTTTATCACATGGTTAAGTTAAAATTCGGTTTTTCAAATATGTTTTTAAGTATATTATTCATTTTATATCGAATGGGTTTACGTGTGACGAGTTTTTGTGTAGAGTTACCGGTTGTGGAGTCTTGTGTACACTTGATCCATGAAGTCGTCTTTAAGCTCTTTTCTGACTTGAAAAATGAAAAGATAGCTGAGTTGTTCCTCTTGACTCGTTAAAAGTAAATAAGAGGCAGTCGCCTTTAAGATCTTTTTCGACCATCTAAAAACAAAAAGATTTCCAGGCCTTTGTCATTTCAAGCTCATTATCGGTTACAAAATGACGTGATTTTGGTCGCTTTTCTACTTTTTCAGGTCGAAGTCACTAATCATGAAAATTACTCCTTGATCGTAATGGTCGGGGTGTTCTTTCGAGTATCGTTTTATACTTTTTCGGGATCGAGAGACACAAATCTACGAAAAAGGACCCCCCCTGGAGTTTTCTTTTCCGTGTCTTTCTCAAATTCCCAAAACATGAAAAAGACTCCGAGTTTTACCTATGTCGGACTCGTTAAACCGTGATGACATTGGACTTGTCACCATGATGAGACTCGAGTTTCTCCTCCCTAGGGCTTGTTAAACTATTACTAGGTTGGATTCGACCGAAGTTCGAACTTATATCACAAGCATATGCTATCCCCTTCAAGCTTGTTTTCAAAAATAATTGGGGTACTCGCCAGCAATGGTGGGGGAAAATTTGGAAAGCATCATCGATTGTCTATGGCAGCTAGTCACTCTTGAACATTGACACTTTTGCTTCTTGTCGGGTTGGGATATCCATACATCATCATTTCACCTTTTGCGGGTTGGGTTGTCATTTAGCTTCATTCCATCTTATCCATGTTGTTTCCATCAAGCCTTTGATCCCCTGGTACCTGAATGCTGCCACCCTCCAGAGTCGTGTCGCCGACATGTTCAAGAGTATAATCTTTCTGCAGTTTACATCCTTGCCTTTTCCTATGATACTCTGTTTCACCATCGACCACTTGTTCCTTGTCTCGTGTCGTTGATGAGGGAAACATTATGGCCCTCCTACGACAGGTCGTCTCCTGTCGACATTAGCTCATTATCCAGGAGATTGATCCAAAAATTCCCTTTGGTACCTTAGAGATTGCATGCCTCAATGGCAAGTTCTTCACACTTGATGGTCGACTTTCATCATTGGTCATTGATTGGGTGATTCCATGAGTGTTCGACTTCAGCTCCTTTTTCGCACTCTGTGGATTGTGCTACCTAGTACCTTGAGAACCATTGGCATTATAGGTGGTTTCTCTCGTACTTGTTAACGGTTTCCATCATTGACCGGTAATCAAGCGACTTTCTATCATGCTCGAGTTTAGCACATCTATTCGCATGTTAGAATGTGTACTATGGTTGGTTGGGTTCAAGACCCCGAACTCAGATCACACACGTTCAGGCCGCATGGATTGGTTCGTGACTACATGACTCATTGATGGGTGGCTGCGACCATACCTGAGTCTTTATGGGTGGCTGCGACCACACCTTTGTCATTATCATGGTCTCATTAGCTGGGTGGCTGCGTCCATACCACAGACCTATTTCGTATGTCTTTTGGATGGTTGCGCCCATGCCTAGACTACATGTACTTCAGAGATATCAGTTCGACTTGCGTACAGGTCCTTCCAGATGGTGTTCCAGCTTAGTTTTTTTGTAAATAATTTCACCCCTCCCACTCTCTCGGGCTTCATACTTTAGGGGGCATATATTACACAGTAGTTTATCGCTGCTTTCACTCCCAGTCTTCTCACTGTGTCATGTGTCCAAGTCAAACATGTTCATGATAGACAAATCCTATGCTGCCAATTGACCGGCTTTTCATAAGTTATCTGCCTCATCATGGTTATAGGCTTAATAAATGCGCTGAAAGGCGCTCATGAACAGTCCATTCGCGCTGCCAGCATGGAAGTACATCTGATTCCCGTGATGGCCCGATTAAAAGCACCAACGTGGGGCTATGTGTTTCCTTCGGCAATGATATGACTAGCTACACTGATCACTTGCAATGTCAGCGCTGAAGCTCAGTTTTGTGACCGCGATGATCCAGATTGGGCGAATTTGTTCCAACAGTCGACCTTCCAGATGACTCCAGGCCTAGTTGTTGGCCTAGTTTATGTCGCCCTTCCTTCCTTGGTGTGGAAGTTCCGTCAATTGTGCTACCTTCCTTGATAACAATCTCTCTCTTCCGCCTTTCATGGAGACTCCTTCTCCTATTTAAACTCTCACCATTGCTATGCATTGCAAGTTCCTGATAGTTGGCTAGTTGAGCAGTGTTGTTAGTGTTTTGTGAGTTTGCTAGATAGATGGTGTGAGTGTGGCAAGTGTGGTATTGTTGATATCTTGTGGAGGGTTGTGAAGTGCCCTTAATCTTGTGTAAAGCTTATGAGTGAGAGAGCTCTTGTATGTTGGGAGATCCATCTCCAAAGAGTGAATGCTTGAAGAACATGCTGGTTGGACCCTTTTGAGAAGGCTTGTGATGTCAAGACTTTGGTTGTAAGCTGACTCTTATTTCATTGTTAATGCAATCAATGATGTTTTCCTATGTCTTGTATGTAATGTACTTGATAGCTCATGACTTCTTGACTTTGTGAGTAAATAGTTCATTGTTGTATCCGGTTACGTGCTTTGTTGTATTTCATTTGCTTTGTTTCAAGTTGATCACTCATTGAGGAGAAGGAAGTGGAAGCTGGAGCAGTGCAACAGAACTCCATCGACCACCAGTTGAGGTAGGCCTCCAACTTTAACTGTTTAAGGAAAGATATTGTTGATTTGTCCTTGTTTGTGACTAGACCCACTCTAGGGCTAGAGGCGTTGCCTCTGTCCGCATAGGGAACACTTTCCTGCATCACAACTACTTTTTAAATCAAGCTTTGAAAAATATGCTGCTCCACTCAAGTAGTCCATCATATCATCCATTCGTGTCAAAGGGAACTTGTATATAATGGTAATCTTGTTAATTTCTCGGGAGTCGGTACACATCCGCCACTCTCCTCCTTTCTTGGGAGCTAAGACTTTTGGAACTACACATGGGTTTAAGCTTTCCCGGATCAGCCCTTTGTCCAAAAATTCTTGTACCTGTTTTGCAATTTCCTCATTGTCCTTTAGACTCATTCGATAAGCAGCTTTGTTAGGTAAACTAGCTCTTGGGATGAAATCGATATGGTGGTTGATACTCCATTTTGGGGCTAACTTATCTAGCAAATCATCTACCACTATATCGCTGAATTCCTGCAACATATCTTGAATTTCCTCTGGAAAATCCTTAATTTCGGTATGAACTAACACTGTCCTTGGTCTCTACAAAACTGTAAACTTTGTTTCACCATCTCCAACCTACTGTAGGAACTTTTCCCCCTAATAATAGTACCTTGGTCCCACTACTCTCTGTTGTGTCCTCTTCCTTCATTGGTACCAATGTATGCTTGATCCCATCTTTCGCAAACTTATAACAGTTTGTCTTCCTATCGTTCGCTACCTTCCTGTCATACTGCCATGGTCTACCTAGCAGTATATGGCACACATCTATCGGCATAATGTCACATGCCACCTTATCCTTATAGCTACCAATATGGAATTCCACTTCACACTGCTCGTCAACAAGCAGTTGATGCCCTTTCTGTAACCAAGACACTCGGTATGGTGTTGGATGATTCAGTCTTTTCAAACCCAGTTTCTCTACCATCTTAGTGGCTACTAGGTTATCAATGCTTTTGTTGTCAACGATCAATTTACAACACTTCCCATGTGATTTACACACAATCCGAAACAAGGCTTTCCGCTGTGTTTGGTCAGCTAACTCTTTAGCTAGTTTCAACAAGACTTTTCAACACCAAGGCCTCTCCTGTTTTAGGCATGTTCTCCACTTCTTGAGGTTGGGCCTCAACTTCCTCTGGGTGAGCAACATATGCTCCTCTTTGTCCTGCTTGATCGCTCTCAAGACATTCAAAAGACCGGTGTCCCCATTTGTGGCACTTGTAACACTGATAGGCATTTCCTCTGCCTCTGTCATTACCTCTCCCTCGCTGGTAAGGCCTTCCCCCTCTAGTGTTACCATCCTTTTCAGTTGACCATGTGGTTTTTGAGCTGCTACCTTCCTCACTGCTGCTGGCAGTTCTGCCTCTACCAAAGGACTGTCCCCTTCTCGACCGGCTCCATGTCCTCTCCTGGAATTTTGTCTCCTAGTGATCTTCTCCTCTGCCTTTAAAGCACTTTGATATGCTTCTTCTATAGATTTGGAAGAGATAATACTGATCTCATCTAGTATCTCCACCCGTAATCCATTCACGAACCTTGTTGTCTTTTTTGGGGTATCCTCAACATAACTTGCTCGTAAATTCACTCTATAAAATTATTATGTATATTCCTTCACCGTCATTGCTCTTTGTTTTAGGTTCTGTACCTATCTGTATAGAGAAATCTGATAATCCTTAGGTAAAAATTTACCTGTCATTTTGGCGATCATTCTAGCCTTGTTCTAATCGATGGCTTATTTAATCTCCTTCGCTCTGCCTGCACACTGTCCCACCACAATGTTGCATGCCCCTTCAGTTTTTTAGCTGTGAATCTAACCCTCCTATCCTCACTGAGTTCTTCACATTCAAAATACTTATCCAACTCACTAATCCAGTCCAATAATACTTCAGTGGATAAGTTGCCATCATACGTTGACAGTTTAGGCTTTGGTTTGTTGCTTGCTAGCAAAATAGATTTTAACAACCTTATCTCTGGTCTTTCCTCATCGGACCCATCTATCCTAGTTGTAGCTTCTTCTTCTACTATTGTCAATCTAGCACTTAGAATCTTGATTCACGCAGTCCTTCATCAGCGACCCTCCTAATGGCTCTACCTCGACCCCTTCTTCCTACCTCCATAATTTCTTCCCTAAGGAAAGAACTGCTCTAATACCAAAAATTTGATGACTCACCCCAAAACCCTAAGGTGGCACCTACGTGGCAACTGGCCCACATGACCATTTCCAGCGCTGGTATGTAGCTAGGTTTTGGTGAGGGTTTAATGGTACAATAACTCTGCCTACTCTCCAAGGTGATCTCGGTCTCTGCACTAGGGTTCTATTGTGCGGTCTTCGCGGGTTTCTTAGTCATTTGTCACTGCTGGTCTCACTCTGTTCTTTACCTGGTTCCTTCCGCCGACAACAATGTCCCTATGCCTTCCACCGTTTGCTGGTTCTCGGCTTTGGTTCTATGCCTCTGGGCAACTTAGGGATGCTATTCTGATGAACTTGGTGGCTACTTCTTGTGTGGTTTCATGAAATGCTATCGAGCTTTGTGACTATTCTAGGTATGCGAGGTTTGTTCTGTGACTGTAATTTGTTTGTTGTAACAACTAGTTTGTTTCCTTCTGCGTTTATTGGTGACTGATGGTGGTATTTGTTGTCGGGCCCTCAGCCTGACTTCCCTGGCGATGATTCGGTCCTCATGCAAGGTAATTTCCCCGCTCCAGTTTCAAACTTCTTGCTTGCTCTTCGTTTGCTAACAAGTTTTCTCCTTGTGAGCAGTTGGGGTTTCATGGCTTTGTCGCCGTGGCTTGAATGCTGTCAGTTCCAGGTTTGACTATGGAACCTGCCCTCCATTTCAGGTAACCCTCTAGCTGTCCTCCTATGTTCCTTCTTTTTGATTTGCTCTCTGTATGCTGGTTATGTTGCCTCTCTGAACATCTTTCATTGTTGTGCAGGTGGTTGGTTCCTTGGCAGTGATGACGAGGGTTTGGTCCTCAGTGGCTTCTGCTCCTTCACTCCTCCATGGCCGTTGTCACTCGAATCGGGTAGTGCCTTTCCTGTTTGTTTTACATGATAGCTGTAGGTTGGACTTTACAGAGATGTAGTCTCATTCTGTTGATGCTCGAACCTATTCCTCCATTGAAAGTCCTGGGATATCTTATCTGTCTTTTGATAGTTGTTTTTCCTGCATCTTAGAAACCCTCCTAGGTTTGAAACGAAATGTTTGTGGATTATCTCTGGTGTTTGTATATTTTTTGGAAAGGCAGCTTACCTTAGGCTCTGAACCCGAGTAGGGTTACAGGATGTTGTCTCTAACATAACAAATATTTATGTGATATATCTATATATATATATATATGTGTGTGTGTGTGTGTGTGTGTGTGTGTGTGTGTGTGTGTATGGAAAAGTGAGTGCATTTGTTGTTTGCAAGAATTTCAATATATTGTCTTGTGAAATACCTGAATGAGTTCACCAGTAGTCTTTAATTGCTTGATATGATGCACAATCTTGTTCCAGTCTTCCAATAATTAATTTCGTACAAGGTAGCAGTCATTCATATTAAATACTGATGGTTACCTGAAATGATTCCTTTTACTCTTCAAGAAAAAAAGAAATTACTCTGTCAGAGATTTACATTATCTAGTTTTTGTTCTTATGTTTGGCAGCAACCACTTGCTTCTTATTTTTGTTCATGTATATAAGCTGCTTGAGGCCTCATTCAGTTGAGGAACTACTTGCAGTTACAATTTTATAGTTACATTCCTTTTTCTGTTTTCAAGTATTAATCTATGAAGACCACTCTCTAATCTATTGACTTTTAAAAGAAATAAAAAATGAATAACGACATTGGTTGTGACAGCCTTCTTGGAAAAAAAAACGATACAATAAAAGAAAACTGAAACTAATTTTTATTTATATTTATTTTTTTTATTTTTTTTAACTTGAAACAGCATGGTCAGTTGTCGCCTCCCAAATTGGATGCTCCTGAATCAATTCTCCTCAAAAAAGTTGTTGGTTTTGCTTTAATTTCAATACTTTATGGGTCCGCCAGATAGAATCAAGTGTTAGTTTCCAAATATGATTAATACAAGAGTAATTTTGTAACACCATGAGGGACATTTTCATATGCTAGGATTCCCTTTGGATTAAAAAATGTTAGAGCTACACTAGAAGGAAATATGGGTTATGCATTTAAATAGATGATCGGTAAGTTCATTGAAGATTACCATAATGATCTTACTATCCATTCAAAATTAAGAGAACGACATATCATGCATTTGAGACAAGTTTTCCAACATTCTAGATTGTATGGCATATCTCTTAATCCAAGGAACCATTTGTTTGCAGTATCAAAAGGAAATGTTTTGGGCCATATTGTGAGAAAAGAAGGAATAATATTTGATATAGATAGAGTTAAAACCATAAATAATTTGCAACCTCTAACTTCCCAAATGGGAGTTTAATCTTTCTTCAAGAAGGTAAGTTTTGTTTGAAGATTGATACCGGATTTTGCTTCAATATTGAATGGAATTAATGAGTTGTTAAAAGAGGATAAGATTTTGAATGGAATCCATAAACACAAATGGCTTTTGCAAATATTAAACAAGAAATTAAAATATCCCTGCTACTAACAAGTCCATATTTTGAACGAGACTACATACTCTACTCCCTTGTCTTGAATGAAACTATTGCCTCTTTACTTACTCAAAAGAATACAAAAGGGAAGGAATTTCCTATTTTATGCATGAGAAAAACATTACATGACTATGAATTGAAATATTTAGATCTTAGAAAGTAGGTTTTTTCTTTAATTAAAGTGGCTTCTTATTATGTTAGGAATTAAGAATTCTCGGGGGGTGTGAATCAATAATTATAATTTTTTTTCATTTAATTAACCAATCAATTAATCAATTGCAATATATAGACATCAATTATACATTCATACATAGAAAAAGTGATTTAAAATGGGAACACTTTTGGGAGAAAAACCACCAAAGCTTCTATTTATTATGATGTAAATTGAAAGCACTAACTGTGATTACATCAATTCTTTTGTGAGCACCACACACAGAAGGCCCCAACCCCTTCATATTTGCAAGCACCAACTTTCTAGAGGCGTCAACTTCAAATTTGTGTAGGCACCAAACTACTGTTGCCAGTTGGATCTATTCTTTTCATAGGATTTTCAAACTCATACCTCTAGCAATATTCTTTTATTCTATTTCTGAATAATTCCATTGCCTTCTTGAACCCACCTCCCTATTGTAGCTCCTCGACATCACCAAGATTCTATTTCTTCTACAAGCACACACTAGCACCATCTACAACAATAAACTTCAGCAATTCACTTTTTATCATGTTTTTTTTCTCTCACTACGAAATTCACATTCACACTTTGGTTTCTTCTACACTTCATGACCCTATGGCTTTTCGTTTTAAGAAAAATCCCACACTGGTTGAGAATAGGAGCTTCATTCTCTCCTCAATATGCTTGATATAAGCACTTCATTCAATGTTCTACTACTTGAGGAGGAAATTCATCTCTATATTAGCTCACATCCAGCCTATGAACTTATGGTTCTATAGTCTTGGTGTGCTATTCTAAGCTAGAGAGTGTAAAATATTATCTTTAATTCTTACCCACTACAATATCTCACACTTTCTCTTAGCCTTCTTTGGCTAAACTCTTTATATATTTGTGTAATTTTATAATTTAATTTCCTCACAAATGGCCATTATCCATGAGTTGTCATCAACAAATCAAATCCTTTGTTCTTGTAGTTCTCCATTGTACAACTATGTAACAAAATATTTTAATTCATAATTGAACTCGACACCAAATTCTAACTAACTAAACTCTTGGAGACTTTAGCACCTTTTGCATATGACCAAAAATGTGACCATGTTCTTTATGATTTATGTGCTTATGCTTGAGTTCAGGGTTGGACCTTTTTGTTGTTATGCTCGATAAAATCACCTAAATATTGAAGTCTCGAACTAATGCTTGTTGCAGGTCCCACAATCTGGGATTTAGTATAATCTTAGAAATTCTAAAACAAAGGAAATCGTCCAAAAACTTGATCTGCTAACTCATATCCCAACACTATGCCACATCATTTTCTAACAACATTTCTCATGTCATGGTGATGTCATCATGCCACACTTGGACATATGAATTATGCCACATGTCAAATGGATTTTGCCCACTTTGCCATCCAAAGACTCCATATTTTCCTTCCATGTGTCACTTCTCCAACATGCCATGCCATCACCTTGGTCTATTTGGTGGCACGTATATGTACTTTAAAAACCACATTATCATTCCACATCATCAAAACTTTATAGAGAGGAAAGACTGGGTCTGAGTTCTTTTCTTATGTTCCCTTTAAAACAACCCTTCGGAGATGAATTCCCATTATACATTGGAACTTCACCAACACATGAACTCTGACCATGATTTTTGGTTTAGGACTCTTCTGCACCTTCATCCTTGAACAACTTACCTCGCCAAAACATCAAAATGAGTATGAACTATTCAGAGTTCGACACTTTATCTATGGACAAAGCACATGAAATTTGAAAATGAGTTTGAGTTTGGGAATATTTTGAATGTACATCCTTGAACAACTTACCTAGCCTGAACATCCATATCAGTCCAAATTGTTTGAAGTTCGACACTTTATCCATAGACAACCTATTTTCTACATAAGAGGCCTAGACCTCCGAACTTCAACATTAAAGCTAACCACCTAACTTCAAAACACACTATATATACAACTCTTAGGATCTTTCTTAAGTGTAATATACCATTGCAAAGGTCTCTTTGAGGATTATCCATCCATGCACTTTGTGGGGGCACCTAACTTGGGTTTCTACCATAGGCATAAGTTTTAGGAATTCTTCACTTTATCCTATTACTGTGATGATTCTCAACTAAATACCTCAACTACCATCCAACTCTCACTGACATAAATGAATTCATACTTGTCATTAGTGAGATAGTTGACATCAATGAGAACATTATGTCCATCAATCTTTCCAACAATATCTAAGGACAACATTTTGTCCAAGATTCTCAAGGCCTACATTTTTTCCAACAATATCCCCCTTTGGCGTTGATGGAAATTGTGCCAAACGTTGCTAAGGCATTCGATTGCTACTAACTTGAAGAAATCCCCTTGACACTAATCAGGGTCATTCTTCTCCCCCAACAAGATTACACATATTTTCCCTAAGTGTGATACTGGCCAAGCCTAATTATACATTGCACCTCTTCATGTTGTTCTATCTATACCACATGTCGATACATCTTCTTCCTTTGACTCATGCATCTTCTCATACTTTTTTTGTGTGCCAGGAACATCTGTTTTCATACCACCCAACTTCTCTAGGATGAAGCCACGCATTTTTCTGTGCGGGCCACTGATTTTTGCCATTGTGTGGAGGAGATGGACAATATGCTTGTTAGCAAGATAAATTGAGGAAACCAATTTTTAATAATTGGTTGAACTTGTCAAAATTTGCATCCAAATGTATTGAAAAATTGATCCTTTTGTTTCCTCTTTTCAATGGATTTGTCCTCCACCTCTATTATTTCTACATTTCCATGGCCACCTCTGCTAAAAATAATCATGTTGTATATATTGTAGCACACAAAAATTTGTATACAAATGATGTTCTTCTATCATTAGTATACTTATCAATAAAGCATAACAAGTCTTGACATCTTGAATTATGTAAATATTTGGTGAAAAATAAAACATTCACAGGGGAGTGTACGAAACAAGGGAAAGGGACTAGCTCTTATATGACATTTTTGAAGAAAAAAGGAAAGGTTATTCATGAACACATACTATAACAATACAGGAAAATTACATAAGAAATAAGAAGCATTAATTTTAAGTATTAGTTGTAATACTTAAAATCATGAAACCACATTTGAAGCCATTTTTGTCTTTTTACACAAGCCAAGATATACCTTTATCACCACATGCATTAGTTTTACATAGGTGAAGCTCAACATGGGAGAAACAATGAAGACTTTATGTAACGGTTAAATAATAGAAAATAAGAGAAAAAAAACATGCGAGTCATAGAGACTAAAATGCATGTGTGCCTTTTCTAAGGCACAAAATTGACTTTGTGAAATAACTAGAGCTTGATTTTGGTTCTCAAACTTCGTATTGTTCTCAAGATGGATAAAGCTTAAACTTGGGTTCTATAACTAGACATTGGGTGATATATGACGTAGAGTTTATTATTTATTTTATCTATATTTTCAATCTTTGAAAATGATGTCACGTTTGTCCTTTTACAAAGAAAAGAGAAATCCAATAACATTGAGCTATGTTGCTACATTGTCAAAATGAGAATATATATAAAATATATATATATATATAATATAATATATTATATATAATATATATATATATATATATATATATATATATATAGATAGTGATAGATGATATATCCCTAACTTTAAAAGGAAATTGACTGAGCTTAGTGCATAGTCCAAGGGGCATACACTATTGGGAACTGCTTTTACATTTTTTGAAATCAATTCTAAGCCTAATAGTATCAAACCCACTGGGATGAGTGTTGAAAATAGCAACAAGAAATGTTAAAAATAGCATTGCTATAAATAGCATTTCTGAATAGATTCCAATTTTAGTTAGTCCCTGGACTAAAATTGAGAATTAAAATTTTGATTTGATCTTAGCAGCTGTTTGAAAAATAATTAATTAATTCATCTTGAGTTAATTAGTTGGAGAAAATCAAACATGAAGTCTATGTGAAGACAAGCAACAATTATCCCTTTGATTGAGGAAGTCATCCCTTAATTAAGGAGATCAGGATGAGTTATACTTTGAGTTGTAACTCGTTAGCTTAGTTAACTGAGTTAAGTCCAGTTAGATTAGTTCCAACAATTTTTGGAACTGATTGTGAGTTCAGTTAGTTAATGCATGCATGCATGTAACTAGTGTACTTCAGATAACTGAATATTCTCTCATAAATAACTCTTGCATGTCAGTTCAATCAGAGACCCATTTGAGATCAGAGGAAGGGACAGTGTACTATTAGTTTGAGGATTTTTCCTATATAGGAAACTCATCCATGCAGAAGGAATTATCTCCTTCAGGATTGTGTAGTTATTTCAGAGGTTAGTGTTGTGTGTGAGAGGAGAATTCACACAGGTGGTAGCCAGAGGACCCAAGAGAAACTGCACAAGGAAACAGGAGGCTTGGAGGACTGAAGGAAGGCATATGTGTTGTCTATTCTGTCTATGAGCAACAGTGAGGGATTGTACTGAGAACTGGATAGCTTGTGAGCTAAAGCTCTGTGTAATCCTGAGATATTTCCACTTGTATGATAATATAGATAGTGGGGTTTTTAGCTGAGGCTTTCCCCAGAGTATTCTTCTATGTTCATGTGTGATTGATTTCTCATTCTCTGTTATATGTGTTCTATTTGATCTTGCTCAAAATCGATTAAGCTTCCGCAAGTTCGTTTGTAGAAGTAGATCAAGTATTTTGCTTTAGTATATTGCATTATCTGGTGATCCACAGTGGGAAATTCTACATGGTATCGGAGCAAAGGTGATCAAAGCGGAGAACAATATGCAAAGAAGGGAGAAGTTCGAAGTTTGAAGTTCTTGATTATAGAAATCGAATTCTTATCACATCTCAAATTTCACTAATGGCGTTCAACAGTTTGAGACTCGAGTATGCCCTGGATGGAAGCTTGAATTATATAGCCTGGAAGGATCACATGGAAGTAGTATTAGAGGTCAACGGTTTGAAGGACTTCATTGATCAAGAAGTCCCCAAGCCAGCAGTTGCTAATGCCTAAGAATTGGACGAATGGAAGAAATGTGTGGCTAGAGTAAGGAGAATTCTTTTGGAGGGAGTTTGAGACCACATTGTCTCAAGTCTCCATGGGAAGGAGACATTGTTTTCAATGTGGAAAACGTTGAAGGATCTATATCAGAACAACAACGATCAAAGGAAGTTGGCACTGAAAGACAAGCTTCGAAAAATCAAGTGTGAAAAGGGCAACACTATCTCTACATATCTAAACAAGCTCACCACCTATAGGGATGAGCTTGAAAGTGTAGGAATCATGGCAACGATGATGACATGGTGATTCTTGCTCTCCTCAGTCTTCCTAAGAGCTGGCATAGCTATCAGGACTTAGTTAATGGAAGAGAGAAACTGCCAGATTGGGAACGACTGTAGTCATATATGATGCAGGAGGAGATCAGGAGAAGCACCAGAGATGGTTCTTCATCCAAGGAGGACGAAGAAAATTGCGCCTTAGCGAGTAAGGCAAAGAAAGGGAAGGAGAAAGATTCTCATCCGAAATCAAGTTCTTCTCATGGTGGGAAGAATATTGAAAAATCTAAAGTGTGATGCTTTAATTTTCATGAGGTGGGCCATTATTCAACTAATTTTCCATTGAAGAAATCCAAGAAGGGATCCAAGGAAGGATTTGAAGGTGAGGCAATGACCTCTCAGTTAGAATTGGATTTTACCCTCATCGCATGCATGGTTTCATCGATGATGGGTTGTGGTTGGTTTCTTGACAGTGGAGCCTCATTCCACATGACCGGCAATAAGATTATGTTCAGTACCTTAGAGGGAAAAGACCTCAAGATACTCATAGAGATGGGTAATGATGAAAAGTATAGTGTTTCTGGTGAGGGCACGGTTTCTTTTCATAGGCAGCATGTAGTTCGCATTACCTTGACAGATGTGAAGTATGTGCCAAGACTGAGGAAGAACTTGGTATCGATCGTGATGTTGGAGGACAAAGTCTATGATGTATTCTTCAGTAAGGGAAAGGTTTTCCTTAGACACATCACCATGAGGCAAGTGAAGTAGATTGGTTCACGAGTCAAGAATCTATATGCTTTTGAGGTTCAAGATGCATGAAAAGCCTTGAGGGGCAAGGCAATTGTTGGAGACTTGGTGGTTGAGAGGGAGAGTACATTATCTCTCAACATGCAACACCAAAATAAGTCTTAGAAAATTAGGGAGGATCCACAATTGGTCAAGCAGCTTCAGGAGGTTGTGGAACCGCCATAACTGGAGAAGTTGAGAGCAGACCAAGTGGAGGCATCCACACATGTAGGGACCTCCACTAGGGGGAAATTTCGAGCCAAGTGGGCGGAGGGATTACATGCAGCCATACCTCCAGGTATGAGGTGGGGCGATGTGAAGCGATAGTCCCAAGAAGGTTGAAATAGGGGCAGGATCCTTCAGGTACCCAACCTCTTTGATTAGACCTTACTATGGGAGCCCCAACGAGGAGTATCTGGATTGGCTGAGTGGGTAAAGACAGATGCATATTGAGCAGAAGAGGAAGCTTCAACATCAGAGGATGTTTCTAGCCCAACAGGGAGGTCAGTTGGGAGATCAGTTACTTACTTCTCAGTAACTGAGTTGCAGTACAACAATGGGCAACATGATGTAACATAATGAGAGGAGGTGCAGTGCAGATGCAGTGCTGGGAGATAAGACTAGTAGAAACACGGATGCAGCTAGAGGAATCAGTGTGATTGATGTAGTTAGAGATCAAAGTGACAGAGGCTAGATCAGTCAGATACTGAAGAGCACAGAGGTCCAAAGTTTTCAGTTGACAAAGGCAATAGCAGTCAGAGATATTGATGACAGAGGCATCAATCTGATTCAGGTTGTATATTTTTTTGTTTCTAGAGTTGTTGGAGCAACAACACTAGAGAGAAGTGTTGCATGCAGAACATTCCAAAGATTCAGGATCGGGATCGAGTTGAATTCCTTTCTTATTGAGAGGGAGTGTTGAAAATAGCAACAAGAAATGCTATAAATAGCATTGCTATAAATAGCATTTTAAGTACCAGTGTTGGAAATAGCAACAAGGAATGATAAAATAGAAATGCTAAAAATAACATTGCTATAAATAGCATTTCCGGATAGATTCCAATTTTAGTTAATCCCTGAACTAAAATTGAGAATTAAAATTCGAATTTGATCTTAGCAGTTGTTTGAAAAATAATTAATTAATTCATCTTGGGTTAATTAGTTGGAGAAAATCAAACATGAAGTCTATGTGAAGACATGCAACAATTTCCCTTTGATTGAGGAAGTTATCCCTTAATTAAGGAGATCAGGATGAGTTGTACTTTGAGTTGTAATTAGTTAGCTCAGTTAACTAAGTTAAGTCCAGTTAGATTAGTTCCAACAGTTTCTGGAATTGATTGTGAGTTCAGTTAGTTAATGCATGCATGCATGTAACCAGTGTACTTCAGATAACTGAATATTCTCTCATAAATAACTCATGAATGTTAGTTCAGTTAGAGACCCAGTTGAGATCAGAGGAAGGGACAATGTACTATTAGTTGGAGGATTTTTCCTGTATAGGAAACTCATCCATGCAGAAGGAATTATCTCCTTCAGGATTGCACAGTTATTTCAAAGGTTAGTGTTGTGTGCGAGAGAAGAATTCACACAATTGGTAGCGAGAGGACCTAGGAGAATCTACGCAAGGAAATAGGAGGCTTGGAGGGCTGAAGGAAGGCATATGTGTTGTCTATTCTGTCTATGAACAGCAGTGAGGGATTGTACTGAGAGCTGGATAGCTTGTGAGCTAAAGCTTTGTGTAACCATGAGATATTTCCTCTTGTATGATAATACAGATAGCGGGGTTTTTAGCTGAGGCTTTCCCTGGAGTATTCTTCTGTGTTCATGTATGATTGATTTCTCATTCTCTGTTATATGTGTTCTATTTTATCTTGCTCAAAATCGATTAAGCTTCTGCAAGTTTGTTTGTAGAAGTAGATCAAGTATATTGCTTTAGTATATTGCATTATCTGGTGATCTACAGTGGGAAATTCTACAATGAGTATATACTTCAACAAGAGAACTTTGTCAAGCCTAGTAAGAATGTCCTCAAATGATGGTGAATCAGTGGTTTTATGATTGGGAAGTGGCCTCCCCCCTTTTCTCAGTTATAAGAAATCTCTATACAAGTCTGAGACAGATGGATATACAAAATTTTATCAGAGATGAATTTTAGTCATATAGAGAGACAATGTGATTATTGTGATACTAGTTCTACCCAATAATATTCATGTTACTATATAAATTTGATCAAAGAAAGACTGAAATTTCCCTTGAAACATTCATATGATGTATATTTTTGGGAGGAACTGAAAGAATAAAATTTATTTACTATATGCAGCGAGGAAATTCGACCATGGAAAGGAAGGTTGTAACTGACAACATAAAATGGGAAACAAATATGTACGCTAGAAATGAATTTGATTATACATATTAAAAGGAAAGATGACTTGATAACATACTACTATTTAAGAGAATAATATCCTTGATTAAAAAGAAATGGGAGCAAGGACAATCATGGGGAAGTTCAACCCTTACACATATATGTAAACAAATCTAATATTTATCCTACTTTCCATACACAATAGTTAGAAATGGACCATACCTAAATTTGGTGTGATAAAATATTGGTTGAAGTGCAATTTCTGGTAGTTGTTCGTGCTGAACGACCTTTCTTTTTGAATTCCAACAAGAATTTTCCAACATTTGGAGCTTTGTCACATGGATTTTTATCAATGTAATACAAAACTGCCAATGACTCATTCTTAGGTAATGGTCTATTCTGAAGGCATGGCTTAGTTCTTAGAGCCAATCTCCTCACATTAACACTGATAGTTGCCCATTCATCCAAATACCTAACCCTAGGAGATGAAACACAAAAATTTTGTTGGCCTCACTAGCATTAGTTGGAATACCAACTTCTCGAGGTTGTACTTTTGGTATGTGATCTCCGTTTGGCGTGCACGATACTCTTCCATATTTCTGTTGGATACTGTTACTTAGGATTTCGTGTTATGTCCAACCCTTTGCATCAATTCCCCTCCTTTCCTTCCTCTTGTTCACCTATACTACAACAACAATTTTAAGTTGCCTATTATTGTGTGTCGGCCATCAGAACCAAGATAATTGTCTTTGAGATTAGCTATATTTACCCCATGAGTGTTTAGATATATGTGTTTTCTTGAGTTTACCTTAATGAAGGATTATTGAACGAAGCCCCTTAGTTATTTATTTTCAAACTAAGTGACATATGAGGTGAAACATAAATCCCTCTGATAATATTCAAAAGCACTCCTCTCTCATGCCCTAGCCATTGGTCTCATATCAACCCAGAGGCTCTCTCTAGGAGGCTTTTATATCTTTTGAAGCAATTATGTGACAGATGATAGCAAAAGCTACAATAGAAACTATGAAAGTGAATATTTTATATCATGTGCACTAATAGATGGAATCAAATATTTAGATTGAGAAGCACATTGCTTTGTATTGATCAAGAATGAAGATGACAAAGCAAAAGAAGGAATATTGAAGATAGTGAATATGACAGTGAATCAAATGAATTTTATCTTATGGGTAAAAGTGAAAGTAATCTAATGGCCCTAGAAATAGAGGTTAAAAGGCTCAGAGATAGAATCAGAGATCAACAAAATCTATTTGATAAAAGGGATTGTACCTACAAAGAAGAGATTACCAAGTTAAAGACTCAGTTGCAAGATGGAAACAAAATAAGGAAGACGTACAAGGAAAAGGAAGATCAATGTCAAAGGTTTCAGGATGAAGTAACATCATTAAGAAACGAAGTGAATGAAAATATACAACATCCAAGGAACTTAAAGAAAGAAGTAAAGGAATTGAAGCAAAAATCATTTCTCTAAAATATGATCTTGAAAATTCAACCAAACGATATGAGGAAACTCTTCCAGTATTCAAAGAAGAAGGAAACGAGTTTAAAAAAGAAATCATTGAGTTAAGAACTCAATTGGAAAAGACTAGAAGTGAAAACGAGGTTGAAGTAAGTATTCTAGAAGTAAGTTAGCAAAAAAAACATAAGCAATTGAGATTTCAAAATAACTCAAAGATATTATTTGTTCTTTTTTTTATATTTAACAAAATATTCAAAAAATTTTAATTTATTTTATCAAATTTGGTATTTCACATTGGGCACTAAAAAGAAGAGGCTATGGATATTTGAGTCGAGGGACTTGGGACAGTTGGAGCGCAGAAGTGTTGATGGTGAAGATTTCGCAAAAGCAATCAACGATCTTCATGAGAAGGTCAAAACAGAAACTACAAGACAACAACAAAAAATATCAGCAAAAGACAGGAGGTACAATTTGAGGTAGGAGACCTGGTACTAGCACACTTACGCAAAGAAATGTTTCCTAAAGGAGAGTACAACAAGCTGAAGATGAAGAAAATTGGACCTTGTAAAATCCTCCAGAAGTTTTCTGCAAATGCTTATGAGTTGCAATTACCTCCGGGAATCGGAATCTTGCCCATTTTTAATGTGCAAGATCTATACCCATATGTTGTTTTTGATGTGGAAAATAGTTCAGAAAGATGAACATGGGACACCTAGGATGAGGAAGAATCATGGATTAAGCAGATGCCTTTAGCATAGCCTTTGGAGATAGAACATATTCTGGACATGCAGATAGCTAGGAAGATGTGAAAAAAAGAATATTTGCAATATCTTGTGAAGTGGAAGAACCGTCCTATTGAGGATAGTTCCTGGTTAGATGATGCACGAATTCAAGGCATCGGGTACTCTATCGAAGAGCTCATGGGTTGGAGCCATGAGATTAATTTACCCCGGGAGCCTCATGCAAGGGCATCCAATTGAAGGGATACAACTGTAGCTGAGAATTTGTTATCCTTGATTGGTCATGAGAACATTTTATTTTTTATTTTTTCCTCAAAGGTTGAAGGTTGGGCTAACACAGCCATGTAATTTTTGTTTTCCAAAGTTAAAGAATAAATTAGGAGTAATTAGTTAGTAGGGTTAGTTTAATTAGTTAATTAGTTCCAGAAAACTGAATGACAGTTTCTCAATTGTATGGAGTTATAGGCAACGTATTAAAACAGAGCCAGACCACCAAGTGAGGGTCTTCCATCCAAAGGGAGAGAGTAGTCAGGAAGATAAAATTCTTTGTGAGCAAGCAAGTGCATAATGTTTACTTTTATACTTTCAAAATAAAAGTTGTTTTCTTCTCTGTGTGAGACATTCTATATTTAAGTTGAAAGTTTAGAGGGATCTGAAACCATCTAAATGTTGAAACAAGATTGACAAATAAGTTGTTACAGACCAAGAAGCAAGGACCAAATACAATCAAAATAAACTGAATGATGAATGAGGAAAGAAAGCACAGGTAACAATATCATTTACAAATTACAAATTAAATAGCCGTATATATTTTTGTTTCCTCACAGTCTCAGGTACAATAGAAACCACGATAAGAAAACAACCTATTCAGGCTAACAACAAGACGAAAGAGGCCTAAACACCAAACCCTATAAGGGTTTTAAAAAAAATTAAATTACATCAAGCCAGAGAAAGGGAGGCCGAAAATCCATCTAGGTTTTTAATTGTTGAAGCTCACAAACAACACAGAACAACCAACATCAAATCCAAAATAGAGAAAAAAAAAGGGTAAAACCCTACCCTATCTACACAGGGTTGCTGAAGAAGCTAGGCGCAGCTGGAGGCCATCTATGCTACAGCACCTGCAAAAGCACAAAGACATATAATTACATCCATGGCTAGAGAAACTAAAAACGATAGAAAAGGTACATGAATATTAAATTGAATAGCTTAATTTGGAGGAGCCAAGCAATCTCACATCGCAGCGAAGGTGAAGTCACTCTCTCAGTACCAAGGTTGTATGGCACAATAAGGTTAAACACCGGGAGAAGGGGCAAACAACCCACGCAGATAGCGGCATTATAGAAGCTAACTCTAAAAGGAAGCCTTGCAAGGAAGGAGCAGAAGGCTTAGAGGAAACTCGAAAAGAATTGAAAGCAAGAATTAGAGAGAAAACTTACCAGTCGTGTAGAGGTCGAGTTTCCTGGAGAAGGGACCAAGAACCTGTCAGAACATTGACCCAATAAAATACATTAACCAGCAGATACATGAAATTGTAGAACGGATTGAAAGGAGTAAAATCAAAGCCACGAAAAAAGTAAAAAAATTACCCAATGCGAGGTTAAAGGTTGCAAGGATAAATGTAGCAACCAGAGGGCCGAAGCCACAAGCTATTTTTCATTCTTGAAACCAAAGAATAGGGTAGAGGCACAAGGATGAAACCCTACCCGCATAGCCTCACCAGAGCGGTAACGAATACCAACATCGAAAATCACAAAACCCTAAGTCTAATTTTCGTCAATAAGTTTTTAAGTTGTAACTTAAGCCTTCGGTTCTAAGCACAAGGTCACATTGGAAATGATTTGATAAGGCTTAGGCCTTCAGAGTTATATTAATAAGATTTTAAATACAATTGCATATTGTAAGTGCAAGTACTTAAGGTTTCACACCCCATAGTCCCACCAATATAGCTATGGAATAGTGTTATTGGAAATGCTCACTACACATGACATCGTTGTGGAAGGAATGAACTTGCAAAAATGGGTGGGTAGTAGTTTTCCAAACCAAGTACAAGAAGTAGTCGAAATGGGTCTATTGAGGAGGACTAATAGATGCAGTGAAGAAGATAAGGATCTCAATTGTCTCAGTTCACTAATAAATGTGGGCTTACTTTTCACAAATGAATCTCCTCAAGGACAACCTACTATGATGGGCATTCTATGCATGTTGGAAAACATCAAAGACAATTTTTTTAGAACTACTTCCATTCCCAAATTCCAATCAAATCTAACACATTTGTTGGGTAGTACAAGTACTACTATGAACAACATTTGTGAAGGCCAAAGTTCTTCCACATCTTGGCTATTGTAACAAAGTGGTAGTTATGTAACTAAACTATGATGTTATTTGAGTCTCATTTCCCTTTCCTTGTTTGTACATAAATATGTGGTTGGTTGTATGCAAATGTGAACAATAAACTTAGATCCATTGTCAATGGTGTTTTGGAAATGTGGAAATGTCTTTATTATTCTAAAATTTCTTATTCTATCTCGAAAAAAAGTTATGTTCAATATCCTTTGCATGTATAACTGAATGCATCACACACACTTGTCTTAAACACATTAAAAGTTATGTATAACTGAATGCATCACACTCACCTTGTATTAAATACATTAAAAGTTTTGTATTTATTTCAAATGATTAAAACATAGAAATATTTTTTAGTTCTGGAAATTATTGAAGAAAATATCATAATTTCTAGTTGATGAATATATGTATTGTTGATTTTTTTCTTTTTTTCAATGAATATAACTAGTTTTCTTTACATCCATACCCATAAAACTAGAATGATTAGAACAAAATCATAAGCACATACATACATTCATACCCTATTGAAGAGGTTGTGTATCTTGCAACATATAGTAGTAATAGAGTAAAAAGTTGGGTGTTATCATTAGACTATGAAACATGTAATACTTCTTTGTCCTTAAATGTGTGGAGTTATGCAGCAACAAATTTAACTATACAAATTAGACATTCCTTCATTTTCCAACAATCTATTTCGAATCTAGAAATACTATGATTCAGAGCCATGTTAGTGACACTATGATTCAGAGCCATGGTAGTTCTGATTAGACAAAGTCCTAAATTCTCAAACCCATGATTAGAAAGTCCTAAATTATTAGAGCCATGATCCATTCTTGAAAATTGTATTTGATATTGGATGATAAAGTAGTGGAAGTTCTATTTTTAAAATTATCATTGCTATTGGATGTTAACGTAATGGAAGTTCTACTTTTTTTTTTAAATGTCATTGAAATTTTCAGTGAGTTTTAGGCATGCCAAGGATTGATGGTTTAAGGAATATGAGAAGAATCCTACCAAGCTAAATGATGAGAAATTTAGCAGGAAAATAAAATCATGGAGTAGAAGTCAAGGTTTTGTAGCTAAATGTTGCGATATTATTTATAAAAACAAGAGTTTTTGAGAATGTCCTAGGAGAAGCATCTTTGTGACTAACAAACACACCTACAATGGCAGTTATAGCTACAATTCGCCCAATTTTAAATGCATTGTCCAGTTCCCTCGCAATATTCTTTTAAATGAAGTGTCCAATTCCATGGCAAGATTCTTTTCGATAGAAGTTCTTACTAGTTTAGCAACTTCAGCCTTCCGTTTGCATTCTTCTCTACACATCTCTCCTGAAACTTTTTTTTTTCGAAGCTAATTTTGAGTTAGATATAGTTAATGAAGGAGAATGCAACAATGGTGGTTGTGATTCTAATTTCTACATGCAAATATAGTTGATGGACTACTTTGAGGAGCGAGCAAATGTACTAAAAAAAATGGATTCTTTCATCCTCTCTACTTTGCGGGTGGATGGTCAATGGGGTCAAGATTAGCAATCAAACTTAGGTTGTTTCAGGTCTCTAGAAGAGATTTTATAGGTCTATTCATCTTGGCAAGGGAACGTGGTCGAGCTAGATGTGGGTGCAAAGGTCATTGGTTCTAACCTCTCTCTCCCTTGCATGGTTAAGGAAAATACCAATTTTATGAGGACATTACTATTCATATCCACCACCTCATTGTTTCCATGGACGTTGAGGAGAGACGAAATATAGGGAGTGGCCACTGGTTCATACATAATTTTATTTGTAGAACACTCTCTGAGTAGAAACAAGCCTGGGAAAGATCCAAAGGAAGACTTGCTGAACTCAATGCCTTGCTGGTTCACACACAAATGGGCTTAACAAACGTGTCTAGAGCAATGGAATTTCCCTTTCCCCTCCTCCCCCTCCTCTAGTGTTGTCTAATTCAAATACAGGGATTGAAGTAGTGGAATCCCCCCATCAAGGGAAAATACTTTACAGTCTAGCTCACATAGAACCTCAAGCCAATAAAAAAATGGTGTTCGATAGTCAAATCTCACCTAAACCAGTCAGGAAAGTGATGAACTTATCTAGTGAGTTCAGTGTTGAGGGAAAAACAAAAGGGGAGCCCTCACAAAGAAAAGTAAAATCATACACTAGGGGGAATTCATCGAATGGAGTGTTCCCCTTGGATTCCTAAAGGATAAGATAACCCCTTCCTCTACCTGGACCAACAAGAATTGGCTAGGAAGGAAAAAACTCTGCAAGGTAAGGTTCCTAGGAAGCAAGTGCATCTCACCCAAACCAAGACTTATGAGGACAAGGCATGCCAAAATAGGCATGCTAAATTCCCTAGATAAATTTTCTCAAATTATTAATTTTGCATGTTATTTATGTTTCAATTATGTTTACTTTGTTTTGGTGTCATTTATAACCATTATGGCTTTGAACTCTTAGGGAGAATGTTTGGTTTCCTTTTCATGGGAAGCTGGTCTCCCCAATTTTTCTCTTGTCCTCTTTGTTTTAGTCATGTTCAATTTTATTTCTGTCTCTATGTTACCACTTTTTGTTCAAAACTCTTTAAGATACCATGTGGGTTCCCTCTCTTGGGCAGATGGTCTCCCCAATTCTCTCTTAACACATTCATGTTGTTTTGTCCACAAATAACTATTGTTGCTTGCAAAAAAAACTTTTGTTAAACGAGTGATATAAAGATAAGTCAAAATAGTTAATAGGTTGTTAGTGTGATATCTATCAAGTCATCAAGGTGATATTAATCGCCATATACCTATCCCTAGTAGGTATAAGACGTAATTACATCATTCATAACTTCAAATCAATGAATGAAAATAATATATCACTATTATGTTAGAGAATATATGTGGATCTATTATGAACCAAATGTTTTTTTATTTTTTTCTATTATGAGAATGCTTCTATTCTATTTTTCATTCTGTTTTGGTTTACCCCACTTCAATTATCTAATTTTTGGCATTCTCATCTTGACAATGCTTTTGTTTAAGAGTCTTGTTGACTAACAAGTATTGATAAGTTGTATGTGTCTTCTCTCACTCTATATTATTGCCGACTCTCTGCTTTTTTATGATACTTAATAAATTTTCCATTTTTGTGGTGTTAAACACTTTTCTATGTTATCCCTCTTGCATTAATCACAATCTAGAAAATCCACCACACTTAGTTGTTTTTGTGTATGTAGGTTGCATACCCTATTTTTCTTCAAGTCATCTTGCACCAAGATCTCACATTTTGAAATTTGTACCCTCATTTCCACAACATACAAATCATACCTTTTCCTATACTTACCCATTTTATCATTTATGCAAGTTACAACATGCCTTTTCTTCACTTCTCCTCTGACATGAGCTCCTCTGGCATGAATTCTTACTACATTATGTTGTAGTCTTTCCCACATTATTCCCTACCTAGGAATTCATACACTTTCTCTCTTGTTGCATGTAGATACTAGAGGAATTCCTTGGTAACATCTGATATTCAATTCTCATATTCATTATTCTCCTCTTGACATTTTCTCAAGATGCATTAGATCATTAAGGCCATTGCATGCTTCATGTGACTTAAGATACATGGTATTAAATTAGGCACATTTCTCATTGACTTAAATAGCCATTATAGCTAGGATCAAATGAGTGTATGACTTCAACAAACTTGTTGATTACCTTAAAGAGAAAATTGAAAAGTGAATAATTCATTTCATTAGAAAGAAAGAGCAATTTGACATAGTACATCAAGTTGGTTATGATTTAAAAGCATTCAAGATGAGTTACTTCAAGTTTGAGTGAAACAAGAAGTCACCATTGCATCTTTACAAAATTCCATTAGGTAATTTCTCGAAGATAATTTAAAGAAGGTACCGACTTCAAGATAACTCATCGACAATATCAATTGTTAGGTTCTAGGAACATGCCAAGTATTTTAAATGGAAGAAGTCTTCAACACAAAATAGAGGCTTTTCCAACACTATTTTTTCTTTATTATACTGTTAGTGGGAGCCCCCACTATCCTTAAATGGATGAATGCATTTTTAATTTCTAGAATAATATATATCTTATTTAAACACTTGAATATTTTTTAGAGGTTCCTTCGAGAACTACCAAGAGTCCAACTCTAGTGTAATCTTTCAAATTTGACTTTTAAGCTTGAATATTGTAAGAGGGCAACTCCTTTCATCCCAATGAGTCTGAATGAAAATGTCTTTTAAATTTATTTGTAAATGCATTCCACGATTACTTTCTTATGTCAAAATGTTTGATTCTTTACTCAAAATTACGCTGGAAATTATTTGTTTCAAAAATTTATTTAATTCCTATATCAATATGTATTATCTCATTGTGAATATTTAATGTTTGGTCCTATCTCAAGCCTCTGTCGTTTTCTATATTTTTTTGAATTTGAAAGTTCTTTGTTAAAGGGGAGTGACCTCTCTATAAAAACAAGGGGGGGATATTGTTACCTCAAATGTTATCATTGAAATTTGTAGGCATCACGTCTAGATGGGAGCATCTAAGGTAACACTATATTCTCAGCCTTACTCCTTATCAAGGTTGATACAAGATCAATCAATTGATAGAGGAATTTTACAAGATCAAGGAATTGTTAGAAGTAGTTTTGACGACCAAGGAGTTGGACAAGAAGTTTTTTTAGGACAACCTCCTACATAAGAAATGTTGTATACAAAGTGTCAAGAACAAAACAAGAGGAAAACATTGTGTAGATTAATTACACACTACAAAACATGCAAAATGAGATTACTTGTCTCAAGAGAAGCAATGATATTATTTCACAAAAATTGTCCCATGAAGGAAGAACGATGATTACCAAACCCTAGAGAATGAACTGATAGAAGTTGTTGTGGCCACCAACAATCCCCCTCCTTCTTTAGTATTAGCAATAAACAAGTGGGGACCCTTAGTAAAAAATTCAATTTTTTTTTGTATTTTACTCCTTAAAAATATATCGCATCGTGAGAAGAGAGTAGAACATTTCTTTATGAGCACAATAAAAACTGCGAAAAAGCGACGCAAAATTCATCGCATCGCATACATTAAGAAGCGCCTATAAATGAAGATCTTAAGAAATCTCCGATGGTCGATATACGACATCGCATGTCGCAACATCGCATAAAAAACACACAATGATTTAACGCGATCTGTGATCTTGCGATAAACGCGATGTTGCGATGCTACAATCTGTGATCTGCGATATCACAATCTTGACAAAATGTGATAACACGATAACGTAATGCAAGTTGCAAAAATTGCCCATCGCAAATTTTCCTCGGCTCAACATTCAAGAAAAGTTGTCAGTAAACCAAAAAAATTGGATGCGCACCTTAAAGAAAATTAATGAATGTATGCCAAAGTGTTAATGAAAGACAGTTTTGTGTTTTTCAAAGAGTCAGTTCATAATGGGTGGCATTATTTTATACATTCGTAGAGCTTAGAACTTTCGCGTCAATATTTATTGTCATTACTCTTTTTCTTTGCGTGAACTGCAGGAATGAAAAATAGGAAACATCTAAAGAAAAAGAGAAAGCATCAACGCTCGGAGACAGAAAAGAGATGGCCTCATAAATAGATACCGCATGCAACGAAACTGCAGATTCCAGATCATTTCTAAACAGATGCTAACATCAATAGCCGACTCAACACTCAGGGTCAAAAGCTCACAAAAGCAACATGTTTACAAAAAATCCTGAAGCTTATACCCGGTAAAGGAAAAGGCGCTAAAGGCGAAAAACGCACCAGAAAGGCCCGGATCAAAGAACGGAGGCAGTTTTCGATGCGCTAAGAAAATTGTGCAGAAAGCAAGGTCCCTAACTTGCTTACTCATTCGCAAGTCCGGAAATCAAGATAGCAAAGACAGAAGCAATTTGAGGGAAATTTTGGTCATTACCAAGTATATACACAGTTAATTCACCTAGCCAGAGAATGATTCCCAAAAATATCTTCTAGTTTACTAGAAAGTGGTGCCAGCGCTTGCCATTTCTGTCTGCTTAACTCAAACAAAAGCGGAAAGCAACTAGCCGACTCTTCCCAGGCAAATGTTGAATGCTTGCAACATTAAGGAGCAAAAGCAGAAATAGTTAGGAATTAGATTCGATTTTTTTAGAAATAAGTTTACTTAGAAAAAGGGGCGTCATTTAAACCGTATCCTAAATTTATGTAATTAAGTTATTTAGTTAGCAGTATTTAAACCCTTCTCATGCATTTAGAGAAGGGTCCAGAAATTTGTCAAAAACTTGTCCTCAGAACATGCACTTTTGCACCCTCAGGGGAGGTTTTGATGAATGAAAGGATCAAGATTTATTGATGTTTGCATTTGATGTCTGCTACTGATGTTGCACTTCTGTACTCTTAGTAGATATTAGAACAAGGAGAGATAAATCATTGTTGCTTGAAGCTTATGAGTAGGACCAATCATAAATGGTACTTTTTATCTCTTGACCATTTCTGCTTATATTCTTTAAAGAAATATACAGTTTTTAGTTGTTTATTATGTTATTACATGAATGTTTGTGTTACCATTTGGCACTTTTGTACAGTGGAGCCATTTATTATGTATAATAGTGAATAACTTATATGCGATATGCTGTTCACAACTGTTTTGCCTAACTTTTTATGGCAAAGTGGTTCATCTTAATTGATTTCCATTCTTATAATCGCTGAATGATCTTTATTACTAGTTATTATTTGAAATCTCTTTAGATCGCATAATAGAATAATTACATCCCAGGTTAGCATAGATTAGATGTGTTGTTTTCATTAGATTACAATAGCATAGAGTTAGATTAAAGTAGTTTAGATAAAAACTTTTAGATCGGCAACATTCGATTCTGCACACACACACACCCTTAGATTGGGAAACTGGTCCCATTATCCCTAGTTGGACCCACTATACCAAACGGATAAGGAGCTACCAACCAAGGTCCGTACAGGGTGGGTATCCCCATTGTTGTCGACCCGATTTTCGGGGCTTCAACATATTTGACGCTAGAAGGAGGGCCTGAACTATGAATGGCACCTAAATCAAAATCTAAATACCATTTTGAGAGTAAATCACCCTCATCATCTCCCCCGACTTCCCCAGTACGTTTAAATCCAGAGTCAGAAGTCACTCGAGTATCAACCGCTGCTACACACCCTAATATTTCAGACCAATCTACCATTGAACATCCTGAAGTTGAATCTCTGATTCACAAACTTCAGGGATTTTTTGTTTCTCCTCAGGGGTTTGATAAATCTCAAAGAAGTGTGACTTCGCAGTACAATCCTACTCAACCCCTAACCAGGTTAAAGAGTGAAAAATTTGGCATTCAGCCAACTGAGTTGTCTCTTCCCACCAGGAAAAGAGCGAGGAAATTACCGCAAGAGTCTGACAGTGAGACTTTTTCGTCTACATCATCCATTTCAACTACCCCACTGCGAAGTCAACCACCCACACCTCCATTCCAAACCATCATCCATCCATCTACCGGAACTCCTACAACCCCTCTTCAATCATCTACGATCATAGTATCCTCATCTTCCCAGCCACAGGGATCATCTTCTACACTTTCCTCTACTAGCAGCTCAACGATGGCCTAGTCTCCATGGAACAACCCTGGAGCAGTTTTAATGCCTGCGCCCTTGAGTCCAATACCGGCACATCCTGAGAAATGGATGCCCAAATTCAACCCAGAAGCAGGCATGCTAGCAGAAGAACACATAAACAATTTCATGATTTCTGTCAATCTCAACGAAGTTACTAATGAAGACGATGTTGTTCAGATTTTTCCCTATACACTGCAAGGGACAGCCGGGTCATGGTACTTTTCACTACCCTCCGGGTCTATCACAAGTTGGGATATCTTCCAGAATCAATTCCTTACCAAGTTTGGTGATGACAGATCAACGACAACGTTAATCAGTGACCTATCCAATCTTAAAGCCGAAGCTAAAAAGCCTATCAAAGATTTCAATTTACAGTTCAATAAAATTCTCAACAAAATTCCCACTGCTTCCCAACCCAACGAAGAAGTACAATGTGAATGGTATATTACTGCTTTACCATCAAACACAACAATCTTCGTGGATAGAGAAAATAAAACAACCTTAGTTGAAAACATGACAGAGGCGATAACAGTAGAGAAATGCGTAATAGCCCTGGAAAAGAGATCCGCGATAGAGGAATGCAAATCTAAAAAAATCACCTTCAAAGAAGACTCCAAAAAGAAACAAGCAAAAGACCCTTTCTATTTGGAAGGATTGCAGAAAGTTTTAAAGACCATGTCTAATGAGATGGTTGACATAAAAAAACAAGTAGCTGAAACTTCTTCAAAAAATCCCTTCAGAGCTTTTAAAAGAGTTCCTTCAACGGATGCAAAACCACCCAATTCCATTTCAAATGCTAAATCCGAGGAAGAGGAAGAAGAAGAAAGTGCCACTGAAGGGCAGACTGATGACGAAGAAGTTGTAGAATTACAAGGAATGTGGGATTTCATCCTCCCACAAGAAGAAGATCAAGAAGTATTTCCAGTTAGCACACGA
>APFE031171146.1:31414-41932 GCA_000404065.3 Pinus taeda | reverse complement strand
ATCTTTGTTTTGGAAATTATATTTTGATGGCTCTAAATCTAAGGAAGGAGCAGGAGCAGGATGCGTTCTGATTAGTCTAGAAGGAAATAAGACCATGCTTACGTGCAGACTCGAATTCGATTGCACAAACAATACAACAGAATACGAGGCCTTGGTGCAAGGCCTATACAAAGCAATTGGGTTGAATGTCAAGTATCTTCAAGTCTTCAGAGACTCTGAGATTATCGTCAAACAGGTACGTAACACTATACATTGCTTATTAGGTCATCTAAAACACTATCAATCTTTAGTACAAGATCTGACTGAGCATTTCATAGCATTTAATATTTCTTCAATCCCGAGACTCCAAAACGCAAGCGCAGACCTTTTGGCTAATGTAGCCTCTAAGATTATTCCCTCCGAAGATTTTAGTCCAGATAGATTCTCAATAGAATTAATCTTTAGACCGTCCATCCCTGAGAACATTACAAATTGGAGAGTATTCAATGACGATCCTGACATTGTAAATTTCCTCACTTCTGAAGGATCCTACTCCAATCAAATAATTGACGAAGACCATCACGATCGACAAATACAACAAAATAGCACTAATAATGCTATACCTAAATCGGTGGTTAAGTTAGAAGACTTATACGATTTGAAAAATCGGTTTAAAAGGTCTACCAATTCAAAGCTCTACAATCCAACTCTGAACTACGAATTAGTAAACCTAGGAACTGATGATAAACCACAAAACGTTAACCTAGGCCTTGGTCTAGTCCCTGAAGAAAAACTAGCGTATATTCGTCTTTTGAGCCAATATAGAAATGTTTTTGCCTAGAATTATGATGAAATGAAGACATACGACACTTCTATCATTCAACATACTATTCCTATGATCAATAACAAAAACCCTATCCAACAGAAACTGAGAAAGATCCACCCCAATTTAGAAAATCAGATAAAAACTGAGCTAAATAAGTTATTAAAAGCCAGAATAACTTTCCCCGTCAGACATTCCAAATGGGTCTCCAATATGGTACCCGTTAGAAAGAAAACCTGAGATATTAGAATCTGTATCGATTTTCGGAATCTTAACAAAGCCTTTCAAAAAGACAATTTTCCTCTTCCACCTATGGAACAAATACTACAGGCAGTAGCAGGCTCAGAACTAATGACTTTCTTGGATGGATTTTCAGGATATAATCAAGTGCTGGTACATCCCGATGATCAGTTGAAAACCACATTTAGAACTAAATGGGGCACATACGCATATCGGAAGATGCCATTTGGTTTGATTAATGCTGGCGCTACATTTCAGAGGGCTGTGGACATCGCATTCAAGGGTTTAGTCAATAAGTCTGTAGTAATTTATTTGGATGATATAACAGTGTACTCCAAGAAGTGAAGCGACCATCTCAAAGACTTAAAACAAATCTTTCAACGATGTTTAAGGTATGGAATCTCACTTAACCCAAAGAAATCTTTATTCACATTAAGTGAAGGAAAGCTTCTAGGATTCATAATGTCAAAATCCGGTATTCACATTGATCCTGACAGAATCAAAGAAATTTCTGAAATATCCCTACCTCATAATAAAAAGGCCATGCAATCTTTCCTTGGTCAAATCAATTTTGTAAAGAGATTTGTCCCAGAATTTTCACGAATTGTGTCTCCTTTGCAAAACATGATTAAAAAGAGTTCAAATTTTAAATGGGGTCAAGATGAACATGAAGCATTCAACCTGATCAAACAAGCTATTATTAATGCTCCATCTTTAGCAACCCCGAATTTTTCAAAATCTTTTATTTTATACACATTTGCCTCAAAGAAATCATATGACTCGATTCTAACTCAAGCAAATCAAGAAAAAGCGGAAGCCCCAATTGTGTTTTTTAGCTCAAATTTACAAGGTGCTGCACTCAATTATCCAGACGTGGAGAAACAGGCCTATGCTGTTTTCAAAGCAATCAAATATTTCAGACCTTTCTTATTTAAAACTCGTACTAAGATCATAGTACCATTTCTAGCGGTAAGAAATCTTCTAGTACAGAAGGATGTGGGTGATAAAAGGGCCAATTGGATCACTGCTTTACAGGAATACGACCTTGAAATCAAACCAGCAAACATTGTAAGAGGTCATGGCTTCTGCAAAATGTTGGCTGGAGCATCGCAAATTTCCGAAATTTCATCTGAAGAGGTACAAATGTGTGAGGTAAGCCTAAACGATGCAGAATCATTGTATGCTGACACCATTTATTATCTTAAGAACGGGTATGCTCCATGACACCTGGATCACACTAAGAAAAGAGCTCTGAGATTGAAAGCTAAAGAATATCAGCTCATAAATGATATTCTTTTTAGAAATAATTATGATTCTGTTCTTCTTAGATGTCTTGAAAAAAATGAAGCTGAAAAAGTTTTGCAGGAACTCCACGATGGACCAGCAGGTGGACACTATGCTGGAGACGCTACTGCACATAAAATCTTACGTGCAGGATATTACTGGCCTACGTTGTTCAAAGACTCACACAGTCACGTGAGGAATGTCAAGACTGCCAAACTACTGCTGGAAGACAAAAGAAACCGTCCCTGCCACTACAACCGGTAAACATCGAGCAACCGTTCACTCAGTGGGGCTTGGACATAATTGGTGAGATCGTTCCTCACTCTTCTAAGCAGCATAGATACATCCTCATGGCAACAGATTATTTTACTAAATGGGTAGAAGCAGTTCCTCTCAAGACATCCAATTCTGAAAATATTATTGAATTCATAGATCAATTTATAATCACTAGGTTTGGATTGCCATCAGCTCTAATGTTTGATAATGCATCATACTTTTCTGGAAATGCAATGACTGAATTTGCACTTAAAAGAGGGTTCAAACTAAAATAACCGGCCAATTACAATCCGCAAGGTAATGGGTTAGCTGAGTCGACAAATAAAAACCTAATCAGGATTATTAAAAGAACAGTTGACCAGAACCAAAAGAATTGGCATAAAGCTTTGGTAGATGCTTTATGGGCAGATAGAATAATGAAAAAAGCTTCGATCGACACTTCTCCCTTTAATTTAGTTTATGGGAAAGAAGTAGCTCTTCCAACTCACTTAGTCATTCCCTCCTTGTCTTTAATACAATATATTGATGAAGTACCTACTTCCTCCATACAACTAAGACAAATGGAAATAATTAAATTAGAAGAACAACGAGAACAAGATAAGAAAACCCATGCTCATCATCAAGCGCTAATAAAATCCTCTTTTGATTCAAGCATAGTGACCAGAAAAAAATTTCAAATGGGAGATTTAGTTTTAAAATGGGATAAGGCACATGAAGAAAAAGGCAAACATACGAAATTTCAAAAGATGTGGCTTGGTCCTTTTCAGATTGTTGAAGTCATAGGTCCATCAACGTTTGTCTTACAGGATTTAGCAGGTAGAAAGGATCATTTTCCTGTTAATGGACAAATCCTTAAAATATATTTTCCATAGAATATTATTCTTCTATTTTGTAGAATAGTTTTTCTTTTCTTTTTATAAATAAAAACAGTTGTAAATGGTTACTATGGGTATTCACGGAAAAGACACCAATTCTCTTTAAGATTTTGAGCTTTCCACTTGTATAAATGGCAATTTTTTTTTTTAGAATCTAATCTTTATTATTGATAGATACAGTTAAAAAAATTTAGCCTAGATATGATACTAGTTTCAACTTCAAAAAAAAAAAAAAAATTGACGAAAGCAACCTTTAGCAAAGAAATTGTTTTATATCAGCATAATGAAAGGTATCAATAACAAAATAAAGATTCTTTGTAAAACAACTGTTTTCAAACTCTATTATTGTTGTCCAGAGCTTTCTTAAGGAAAACAATGACTTCCTCCCTGATTAAAGGAAAATCGCAGCATTTAGAGGAACAATCCAAGAAACACTATATCTTAAAGAATAAGAGGTCTCATCACGAGCCGGCTTATCATGATCACAGATATTCTAACTTGCTGACTTTGCCAATACTGTCCATCAAAACAAGGCAATGACTCAAGATTGTTAAAATCAAAAGACAAGGGGTCTCATCACGAGCCAGCTTGTTCAGCAAGAGTGTAAATCAAGTGAATGATTATGTCATAATTTGGCTACCAAACCAAGACATTGTTCTTTAAGAATAAAAAAGAAAATCAAAGAAAAAGTGTCAATGTGGATTTTTCTTTGAAAATTGTAGATCACCTTAACCAGGATAAAGGATCATTGTTGGGTAACAGGTAACCCTGTCGAGGCTATGGACGCCTGCTGGCAGCAGAGGCTCTACCTACGACAAACGAGCATATTTTAAAAACTAGCACACAGAGAAAATTTTATTTTATCTTTACAAGACCAAGTAATGGCTGATGTAAATACAAGGACAAGCCTAAGGAAGCAAACAAATTAGAATAAAAAGAGGTTGAAACAAAATGTCATTGATAGGATAAGGCATAATGTACTCCATCTATCCATAACAAAATTTAGATTTATGAAAATTTTTCTGTTTTGGAAGTTAAGATTCAATAAGAAAAGTAGAGATAACTGGTTCTTCCAAGTGAATCACCATTGTTGTGGCCACCAACAACCCCCCTCCTTCTTTAGTATTAGGAATAAACAAGTGGGGACCCTTAGTAAAAAATTCAAAAAAAAATTGTATTTTACTCCTTAAAAATATATCGCATCGCGAGAAGAGAGTAGAACATTTCTTTATGAGCACAATAAAAACTGCGAAAAAGCGATGCGAAATTCATCGCATCGCATACATTAAGAAGCGCCCATAAATGAAGATCTTAAGAAATCTCCGACGGCCGATATACGACATCGCATGTTGCAACATCGCATAAACAACACACAATGATTTAACACGATCTATGATCTTGCGATAAACGCGATGCTGCGATGCTACAATCTGCGATCTGCGATATGCGATATCACAATCTTGACAAAATGCGATAACGTAATGCAAGTTGCAGAAATCGCCCATCGCAAATTTTCCTCGGCTCAACATTCAAGAAAAGCTGTCAGTAAACCAAAAAATTGGATGCGCACCTTAAAGAAAATTAATGAATGTACGCCAAAGTGTTAATGAAAGACAGTTTTGTGTTTGTCAAAGAGTCAGTTCACAATGGGTGGCATTATTTTATACATTCGTAGAGCTTAGAACTTTCGCATCAATATTTATTTTCATTACTCTTTTTCTTTGCGTGAACTGCAGGAATGAAAAATAGGAAACATCTAAAGAAAAAGAGAAAGCGTCAACGCTCGGAGACAGAAAAGAGATGCCCTCATAAATAGATACTGCATGCAAAGGAACCGCAGATTCCAGAGCATTTCTGAGCAAATGCTGACATCAATAGCCAACTCAACACTCAGGGTCAAAAGCTCACAAAAGCAGCATGTTTACAAAAAATCCTGAAGCTTATACCCGGTAAAGGAAAAGGTGCTAAAGGCGAAAAACGCACCAAAAAGGCCCGGATCAAAGAACGGAGGCAGTTTTCGATGCGCTAAGAAAATTATTCAGAAAGCAAGGTCCCTAACTTGCTTAGTCATTCGCAAGTCTGGAAATCAAGATAGCAAAGACAGAAGCAATTTGAGGGAAATTTTGGTCATTACCAAGTATATACGCAGTTAATTCACCTAGCCAAACAATGATTCCCAAAAATATCTTCTAGTTTACTAGAAAGTGGTGCCAGTGCTTTCCATTTCTGTCTACTTAACTCAAACAAAAGCGGAAAGCAACCAGCCGACTCTTCCCAGGAAAATGTTGAATGCTTGCAACATTAAGGAGAAAAAGCAGAAATAGTTAGGAATTAGATTCGATTTTTTTAGAAATAAGTTTACTTAGAAAAGGGGCGTCATTTAAGCCGTATCCTAAATTTATGTAATTAAGTCATTTAGTTAGCAGTATTTAAACCCTTCTCATGCATTTAGAGAAGGGTCTAGAAATTTGTCAAAAACTTGTCCTCAGAACATGCACTTTTGCACCCTCAGAGGAGGTTTTAATGAATGAAAGGATCAAGATTTTGATGTTTGCATTTGACGTCTACTACTGATGTTGCACTTCTGTACTCTTAGTAGATATTAGAACAAGGAGAGATAAATCATTGCTGCTTGAAGCTTATGAGTAGGACCAATCATAAATGGTACTTTTATCTCTTGACCATTTCTGCTTATATTCTTAAAGCAATATACAGTTTTTAGTTGTTTATATGTTATTACATGAATGTTTGTGTTACCATTTATTTATGTTTAATATGTGAATAACTTATTATGCGATATGCTGTTCACAACTATTTTGCCTAACTTTTTTATGCAAAGTGGTTCATCTTAATTGATTTCCATTCTTATAATCGCTGAATGATCTTTATTACCAGTTATTATTTGAAATCTCTTTAGATCGCATAATAGAAGAATTACATCCCGAGTTAGCATAGATTAGATGTGCTATTTTCATTAGATTACAATAGCATAGAGTTATATTAAAGTAGTTTAGATAAAAACTTTTAGATCAGCAACATCAAATTCTGCACACACACACACACCCTTAGATTGGGAAACTGGTCCCATTATCCCCAGTTGGACCCACTATACAAAACGGATAAGGAGCTGCCAACCAAGGTCCGGACCGGGCGGGTATCCCCCTTGTTGTCGACCCAATTTTCGGGGCTTCAACAAAAGTCAAAGACTTGAAGTATGTAGACCAAAAGCACCTTTCATGCGAAATCCAAATGTAGTTGTGTTAGGAGAAGATGATGTGTTTGAAGAAACTTAAGAATATTTATATCCATTAATGTTGAAATAATTTAAGTGTCTCATATCTTAGAATCAATGCAATATGAAGAAAATATGTAGATTCTTACTCATGATGAATTTGTTGAACTATAAAATTCTAAAGAATACCAAGAAAATTTGGTTTAGACAAAAGCTCAAACAAGCAAACTCAAACTAGATAATTAAGTCGATTAAGGAAAACATATTATAATTCACCTCAATCAACATCACAACAAGGAACTCCATATCTGATAAAGGAAAAAGATAACACCACAACAAAATTGCCTTACAATATTGCATAAATTTAGGAAGTTGCAAATCACTCTTTCTCTTCTTGACTACCTCAAAAAAGGGAGAACTTACTAAAATCTTGGAGAACATAGGTCCATCAAATTTAAGAATAGAAGTAGCTTTGGTTGGTAGTCATGAAAGACACAATTAATTTCAACAAAGAGTAAGAGGAAAGGCTTACCCTTTTTATATTCCTATTGAAAATCAAATCCCTATTGTGCATAATTGCATGGTAGGCAACATAGCCACAAATAATATCATGCCTTTCAACAATAGGGTCCTTGGGGTTAGAATGCACTAAATATTGTGAAGTTAGAGAAAATATTTATGCTATCAATTCAATAAAAATCCTTTCCTATTGATCCGAATTGGATCCATGAAGAAAAATCAGAGAACCATGACTGTATCAAATCGGGACAAAACTTTGACTTCAAAGAATTAAGAGTACTGGTCAGAAACACCTCTAAATAGTGGTAGTTATCAGCCAGCATGGAACAACGAAGACCTCGGTCAAAGCGCACTGACCGAGGCCCATGGAGACTGCGCAGGAGGCGAAACTAGCCCCTAGGAAGCCTGAATCAGGAAAAGGAGGCAGTTTTTGATGCGTGATTAGTGCTAATTGCGCATCGTTGGTCAAAAACCCTCGAGAAGGAGAGGCCCCGAGCGCTCGATCGCATGAGAGCTACGAAAACCGTGGGGAAAAAGGCTAAAGGCAAAGGCGGGACCCGCACTCCAAAAACTGGCGGTATTTATTGGAGGCACCCTTGGGTGGTAAGCAGATTTGGCGAAAAAGGAGTGATCCACTAAGCGCCTGATGCGTGGCAGGCGGAGGAGAGAGAAAACCGCTGCTCATCGAGCGCTAATGGTTGATCAAGTCAATCGTGCGAAATGAGCAAATGGCGTTGGATCTAGGGGCTCCAGATCTAACGGCTGAGATCGCGACCAATGGGAAAGCCAGAATCAACAGGGGATTAAGCCGCGATCTATAAGAATTTGACATCTGATTTGACCGCCAAGGTGGTAGATGACTCATTCCACGACGTAACTGAAAAACCGAACTGATGAAGCAAACTGGTACAGTTTGTAGGTGGACAAGTGGCCACTCACTTTGAGCCTCATGATGACACCGAGACAGGGAACCCCAAGCGAAGCTATAGCAGGAAATCCGACGAAGGTGGAAGGGGAATCGAATAGCCATAAGAACGAATGGCTTTAAAGCCATGCACAAACAAAGCAGAAGACACCGAACACCAAGAGGAAGACGGAGAAGAAAAGGAAGAAGACAAAGAAAATGAAGAAAAGAAAGTGAAGCAAAAAGCAGAAAGAAGACAGTGGGTCGAGCTGACCAAAGGCAGTGTCAAGTGCCAGAGAGCTTGAGAGTTTCAAGCCATCCCTGAGAGGATCTTTCAGGACTGACCACCACATTGGGCTTCTTCCATTAAAGACCAGAGAGGTCAAAAAGCTAGTAAGGAAAAGAGTCTGTGTACTCTAGTGGCTTGGACATCCAAGAACCACCCTACCAAGCAAATTCCATTTCAAGAGACTCATATTGAGCTCCTTCATTGTAATTCTCTACTTCAAGACACAATAAAAGAAGGCCACCATTGAGAGCTGGACCGGAGATGTAGCCTTGGAGGATAGGGTGAACACCTTATTAATTTCTTGTGTTCTTGTATTTGCTTACTACATTTCTCTATTTTTTTCCATTTTCCAGTTTCTGTGAATTTTTCAATCTGATCAATCTGTCGCCTAAAATAACATGGACACACACCAGCACATAAGTCTGTAATACTTTCAATTAATAATTCTTAACTGAGATCACTCATAGGGTGATTTTCATATCAAGTGGTATCAGAGCTTTAGGCTGTAAGGTTAGACAAGCTTGTGTTGGTTTAGATGTTGAATGCTCACTAGATCAAAGCTCAAATTAGGAGAAGGATAGTTGGTCAAAACTAATCCTAAAATTGGGAGAGTCTATCCTTGGAAGACAATGTCAGAGGAAGGTTTTGTGGGGCCAGACCCTCAATTCATAGAAAGTTTCCTAGCTATAAAGTCCATGGTAGAAGAAATGTGTAGGGACTTTAGAAAACATAAGGATGAATACTCATCAAGCTCTAAACAAGACAAAGAAGAAGATGAGTCTCACTTCCATGACCACTCCAAAGGAAAAGGGAAAGAGGAAAGCTTCCTCACCCCTCCTAATAGCCCTGTGCATAACAAGAAGGCATCTTTAATCAAGCTAGATGTTAAATTTGATTTGCCTATATATGATGGAGAATTAAATGCAGAGAAGTTGGACAATTGGATTAGAAAAATTGATGTTTATTGCAGAGTACAGAACATTGAATCAGACAAGAGCAAGATTCAGCTGGCAAGCCTATGCCTAGGAGGCACTGCCTTGGTTTCGTGGGAAGTCAAAACCCAAGCTGACATGAAAATACATGGTAAGACCCTCTCTGTCTGGAGTGAATTTGTTTCTTCAATCAAAAAGCAATTCTATCCATTGGCCTACATGCAACAAGTCATGATGAGTTGGCAAACTCTTCGGCAGTTGAAAGGGCAAAGTGTGCAAGGGTACACTCAAGAATTTAGAAAGAGAGCATTGATTATAGGAATCTCATTAGACTCACCAGAGACTCTGTTGAAGTACATTCGTGTTCTACACAGCTACATGAGGCATACCATCCTCATGTTTAATCCCACTAGTATAGATGAGGTATTTGTACAAGCTACTCATCTAGAAGCTAGAGGAAAGAATGGAAATCTAGAAGTTGGGGGACCATCCCAACCCACTGTAAGCAAGAGAAAGGAGAAAAAAAAGTAGAAGTGGAAAATAAGGAAGGCTAACACTGCACAGAAAAGCAAAGCTTCATGCACTCAGTGTAAAAAGGATGGGCATGATGATGAGCATTATTGGATTCTGCATCTAGAGCTGAGGCCTAAGAAGTTTGAGGGCAAGAATAAGAAGACCGCTGCAGCTATTCAGAAATATTTGGGGTCAAAATCGAGAGATGAAACAACCATTGCAGCCACAGGTATAAAAGGTAAGAATTTTGCGGCATGTACTAGTATTTCTGCTCAATCTGTTATTAATGAAGAAAATGAGAGAAAAGTACATGGGCTTTTCCATATTCGAGTTGTTTCCAAATATCAAAAGATTGATACTTTGTTTGATAATGGCTCACAAGTAAATTTAATTTCTAAAGCAATTGTAAAGAAATTGGGATTAGCAACTACACCTCACAAGAAACCATACCTATTAGGATGGTTGAATGATAAAGCACAACTACAAGTGACTAGATAGTGCAAACTCGAGTTTTCTTTTGGGTCAGCATTTGTAGATGAGGTTGAGTTAGACATAATTCCTTTGGATATATGTGGAATTGTTTTAGGAAGTCCTTACTTGTATGATAGAAAAGCTATTTTCTCTAGAGCTGAGAACAAGTATCTACTTGTTA